>JAGDQP010031655.1:0-21815 GCA_022664845.1 Lepisma saccharinum
GGGAAAGAAAACGTTATTGTAATAGGAGACAACCTGGGATCTCATTTCCCCCCAGAAGTTGTACAAACTGCAGTGAAAGAAGACGTTTATTTCACTTCCCTACCACCTAACTCAACGCAATTGCTACAGCCTTTAGATGTCGGATTATTTGCCCAACTCAAAAAGCATTGGAGACAAATCTTGGACAAGTGGAGGCAAGAAACGCGACGGAAGGGAATTATACCCAAAGAACAAGTGTTGAAGAGATTGATGCATGCTTTGTCTCTTAAAGTTCAAAGCAATCTCAAAAGTGTTTTTAGAACAACTGGCATTTATCCCTTCGATAAGCAAGCTGTACTCAAAAGGTTTCCTGGCAGTGACAGTGGCACATGTGAAAGGGTCTCGGATGCTAGCTTTTTGGAATTTTTGAAGGAAGGAAGAGGTTTCAGCTCAGAAGAATTCGCCACAGAAGAGGGAAGAAAGTGAACGAGACACCAGGAGCACAAAATAATGTGGAATGCAACGAAACCAATAATCAACGCGAATCTGAAGAACTTCCAGAGCTTGAAGTGACAAATACCGGTAATGACTGCAGTCTGGAAGAGCCAACATGTTCCAACGTGGCAAAGAAAAGGAAAGAAGCAGACCATTTTTGTTCAGTGTACAAGTCTGACTTTCGCCACTGCAAAGGAGAAGATTGGATTTATTGTGTGTCGTGCGGTGTATGTAATAAAGGATAAAAAAATCCGTACTATGAATGTGAAAATTGCGAAGAGGACATTTAGCGTGTAAAGTGGATAGTGTGTAATTTGCGTGTAATATCTTTGTTTCATTTCTTTTTATTTCATACTTACTTTGTTAAAAGCTTTTTTTTTAAAAAATAAATAAGGGTAAATAAAGCCAAAATAATCCCCTAAAAGCTGGCTTTTGGCTTGTATTGTGAAAATGTATTTTTTATCCCTTTCGGCAGGCCCACAGGCTGAGGTAAAACTTGAAGGTTTATTTTCTATTTATTTTCAAAAATTCAAATCTCACCTTATATGAGCGCTATCGAGAAACTAGTTATTAACTTATAGATTAATAATCAAGAAATTTTCAACGATACTCCACAAGAAGAGGTTTGAAAAATTCCACCCCACCCCCACTCGTACCCCTGTAACCCCTGAATCGTTGGTGTCACCGTAAACTTTCATAGGGAGTACTATAATTTATGCAAACAAACTTTCCCTCTAAACTCCACAGAGGCTGATATATAAGTTTTTTCAAAATTTGAACCCCTTCCCCCGACCAGCCATTTGGGTCGATTTTGCTCATGAACGAACTTAGAAGATCTGTAAAGCCTAGAAATAACATAATAAAATTTGGTTCAAATATCATCAAAATTATGACCGCTAGCGTATAAATTTGACATAAAATAATAAAACAAGTAACGTGCAAAATTAGCCCCAAATCGTGGGGCTACTTAGACACCAACTTAAGGGTTACTTTTTGTGTATGGGTTTTAGTGTAAAGAAATTATATTAGGTGAGGTTTATAGCCAAAGAACCATTTGGTGTAATCGCACAGATATGACATTCTATCGCTGAAAAATACGAGAGCTGTGTTTTTAATAAATGGTACTGTACCCTTTTCTACTTCTAATATAATCAGTGAATCCGCCAGACACCACCTCCTGTAGGAAATGTTACCCACAAATCCTCGTGAGTTCCTTAAAAATATTTTTTACGGTCAAAAATTCATTGAAACCGTTCAAAACTCCATTTACACCCTCCCAATTTTGACTTTACACCACCACACCGAAAAACTGAAAATTCTGGCGGAATCCCTGAATATAACGTCATTGTTTGGCATTGTTGTGGTTGAATTATTTGTATTGTGTTTTCTGTGGAAATATTTTATAACTGTCCATAAATTAAAGAAAGAGTTATTTAGACGCACACAAGAAAATACTAATTTATACTTGCCCTGAAGCTCCTCTAGTAACTTGAGACGTAATGGTACTACTTAATATTTGAGGTGTTGAGAAAGAAAACATCTGGGAGAAAATCAAACGGAAGAACTCCGAATTCATCTTGTTCGTGGTACAAAATATGTGGAGTGGAATAGATTCATGTTTTTGTAGAAGATCCAATATGTCTTTGTAAGTAATATTCATATTTACTGGTACAGTATAATACAGTTTAAAAACATTCAAGTTAATTTGCAATTTCTTTCTTCTGAACGCCTGAGCTTAACCACTTCTATCTCATGACCATTTTTTATTTAAGTGGATGATAAATTCTCATATTTCTCTTACATTTTTTTTACTGTTCCTGGTTGCTGTTGCCTTACGTTTAGCAGCAGACGTCTGTGTACCTCATCATTGTCCAGCCTGTGGAGCATTCGTGGATCAACGGGGCCTTCACGGTCCCTCCTGTATCAGGAGTGCTTGCAGACACATGCGTCATTCTAGTGTCAATGATGTCTTCCTCAGAGCTCTAGTTTCTGCTAATGTACCATCGGTACGAGAACCATCTGGCTGTAGCCGCTCCGACGGTAAGAGACATGATGGAATGACACTAGTTCCATGGAAAAGAGGAAGATCTCTATTATGGGATTTCACCTGCGCTGATACTTTGGCTATTTCAAATGTTACTCATTCTTCTTTGAAAGCGGGTGGTGCTGCTATTTGTAGAGAGGCCGATAAAAATCGAAAATACTCTAATCTACTTGCACAGTATATTTTGTTGCGATCGCAATTGAGTCAAGTGGTACTTGGGGCACGGCAGGCCTTAATTTTATTAAAGAAGTTAGTCGGCGAATACAGATCGTTTCAGGCGATGCTCGCGCGACCTCCTTGCTAATCCAGCGCCTCTGTTTCGCAATTCAGCGAGGGAATGTGCTATATCTTCTATTCTTGGTACGTTGCCTCCTGGGAAGGCATTAGATGAGATTTTCCTGCTTTAAAGATGTTTTTTTTTTAAGATTTTGTTTAAATTCAATTGTTATTTTATTCTGATTGTTGGAAAGAAAGGATTATTGATGTCAAGCTTAGGTCAAGATATGTTGCTATTGTTTTCTAAATATATTGTATTGAAATATTTTCATCTTAAATATATTGAACTTTCTTTTTAGATCCAGTTGAAGTACTTATAGGTTTTAATTAATTTGCGTTTCTGTCACACTATTAAATCAGTATTTTTTTTTTTTTTACATTTTAAGAATTATAATTGAAATATTTTACAAACTTATTATTGTAAGAATTTGTAAGATGTAAAAGTTTTTTTTTTACCAAGTGACTGTCGAAATTCAGATCTTGTATGATTGATTTTGAGCGGAATTTCGGGTTTACAAATTTGTTTATTATGAATAATTGCTGTTCGTATCAGAGCTGGAGGGTGACTGCAAGTGGAGGGCAGTAGCCAATTTTATGCTGGAGAAAGAGGGCGAAATTTGCATCGGATGGTCAGGGGAGATGAAAAGAATTTTATTTTTATATGGCCCAGTCACGATTCGCCTTTAGCTGTTAAAATCCACACCCATGCCGGGACTCGAACCCGGGACCTTCTAGCCGATGGCCTACCACCGCAGATCGCTCGGCCACCCTGCCGGCGTCAGGGGAGAGAGTTGTGACTCTTCTGTAATGCGATTTTCTTTGCAGTTTATTTATATAGCTCTGATTTCATTTCATTATTTTTCTCCTTTGACTGTGTATAGCCAGAGTTATTACCACGAACTACGCATATAAAGAAATTCCATAGATGACAAATAAGTTCGAACTTAACAATTTCCATATGTTTCTTGAAATTCATTCCCATCAGTAAGATGCAATCATACAATCATATCTCTTTAATAATTTGTATTAATCTACTTCATTTCCTCAAAATTTTATGGTTTGCAATCAAATGTATTGAAATTAAGAGCGCATGATTCAATGAAACAAAACCATTCACTCATTAACATGTTTTAATGAAAACAATCATTCTGATTTGCTAACTCGACTTACATCATGACTTGTCGAAATATGAGGTCATTTGTAACAAATGTTGTAATTTTGTACGCCTGTTTCTTTCAACTGACGTTTCGTTCGAAATCTCTTCAAAACATCTTTCTTCTTGTTATAGTATGAGGATCTGGAGTTTGTCAATGTAATTTTCAAACACGCTGTTTAAATTAAAGATGCATGTATGATGCAACGCAAAATGCAACGTACAAAAGTTAATGGTCGCATTTGGCATTTCGATGCCCATCGAAACTGAATTCAAAATTTAGGTGAGGGGGGGGGGGAAATTCTGTTCATGCATCGCTACGACTAGTTTTACGCAGATTCGTTTCACGTTTACGCGAGAAGGAAGTTTTTTCGTGAGTTGGTTTTTACATAAATATAGAGAGCTTTGTTCTTTTTTGCGTGAGAGAAGTTGATAGAAATAACAAAGAAACCAAAGAAGAATAAAATTGAAGATGGTGTTGTCAGTGCGTTTTAAACATGTCGTGGTCTCTGAGCAAGTGGATTCTGAAACGCCTGAAAACACTCTGACTTTCTCCGCAAAAAATATATATTTTCAATGTTTCATAAACATTGCTTAACGCGTTATATAAAACACAAATCTATGATCTAGAGTTCGTGACAGTAGACTTTACGTCAACGCCTTTGGTCGCATTGTTTCAGAGAACGCACGCGCATAAAAGAACTCTGATATTTCCCAGTAGTGAGGAAAGTGAAGATTATCCTTACAACATGTTTATCGGGACTGTAAACGTATATGATGTTTTCCTTGCATAAAATACTGACAAAGGATTTCTTGTTTTTCTAGTGGGGGAATTTTCGATTATCATTTTCGAAGTTTCTTGCCATTTCAAAGGCATTATGCTTAAAATGATTCTCTTCAGAAAATGGTAATATGAACTTCTTGGATCTATGGAACTTAATCTTGCTCATGGGTTTCTTGTATTGTATTTAAGAAAGGAGTCTCCATTATGGGGCTCTTATGTTTGTTTTAATATATCTTACCATTTGCGAGAGATAGGATATAAAGCTATTTACATTTCCAGATTTTGGCAATTTGGTCTCCGTTGGATTTAGAGAAACTTTACATCCAATATCGACAAGAAGATGACTTGTTCGTATACTTGTTTTTAGCATACTTCACCATCTCGGATGTATGATAATAATATTCGATCCCTGAACTTATTAAACTTATAAATGAATTACATCAGTGTGTTCTAGATATCATTTTTGACCAAAGGTGTCTAAAGCAAGGTGAAAGACCTCGAAACCCTTTGGTTAGCAAGCTCGTTTTCTTAGCGCCTAGTGGTCCTTGTGGGAGGTTATAAGTTTCCGCCTTGCCCCTCCCCCCCGTCCCCAAGCAGAGCGATGAAATTGAGAATCTTACTCTGGTATAGAAACGAAAGGTTAGTGACCACGGGTAACTCGTAGTAAGAAATTCATAATATGCTTTGTAACACTAAGTTTGCCTAAAATCAAATTAATTAACTACGACTTCCATTAAGTAAATAAGTCCACGACGTGTTGGTATGTTCGACATAATACCGATGTGCCAATATGTTATATATATTTCAAAGTTTCGATAACATCAATAAATATCCACATTTCGGCAAGTTTGATAAACGTCAATGTTTGGATAATTTTGACAAAGTTGGAGTTTCAATTAATTGCTTAAATCCCAAAATTTCAATAAATGTCAACAGTCGCTAATTTTCAAGCAAGCGATAAATATAGATCGTAGTGGTTCTTCAAACATTCACTACATGTTTCTAATTTTGACCGCTTATTATTCTGTTAAAAAAAAGAAGAGAATTGTTACTGCTAAGAATTCTGAAAGATGTATTTGGTAAATGTTTGTAAAGAAATTAGAGATATTTCGGATGCCTGATTTGGCTACACTACACCAATGTTCTTATTGCATCCTTCTTTTGTTTCTTGGCGTAGAGAGAGTGGATTGAGAAGGGAGGAATCAGAACTTTGCTGGTGGTTGAATTTGATGGTTCTCAACGTCAGTTTTTCGTTTCTTCGGTCGTTGATTTCGTCATGTGGTTTTGTAAAAGGTTTTGTTCTTTCTCAACTGTTAAATAGCGTGCTTGGTATAATGGGTTTATATTATTAATGGTGATTTAAGGAAATCGGAAATCTATTCAATTAGATTATTTTTTGCGAGAAACGTGTCTTTTCTTAATTGAAAGAGTGGAACATTTTCTTGATATAGAGCTTCGGTGTCCTTAAAGTTAGCCGTTGTTAATTTAATGATTAGTTCATTTAAACTCTTTTTGTTTCATAGTTGTGTAAAAAAAAAAGAATTGTGATTTGGTATAAAGGAACGCTTAATTAAATTCGCGTTAAATAGGAAGCTCTGTATTTAGACATAAATTGTGTCTTAGTGACGACGTGAGTTAAATGTTGCTTGAGTAAATGACGTCACCTGTGCATGTTCGTACCGAAACTAAACGGGAATGTGAGAGCGTTTAAACTTTAGTTAATTTGTTTGAAGTAAAAATTAAGAGTTAAATAAATCTTGTTGAGATTTATCCAATTAAATTCTAAATAAATTGTTTTGATTGTTTTCAAGTTTAAATTCTTTAAAGTTTGTATAGTAACTAAACAGCTAAAAATTAAAGGTCAAAGTAAATCTTGGTTTTGAAACTAAATGATAGGCAATTGTACTTAAAATAACGATTTCATCAGGATATTTAAATTAAAGCTGATCTAAATACTGTTTTTCTGAAATAATAGTAAAAGGTAATTTTTCTTTGCTTAAAGTTGCCAATAAAGTTTTCATTTGTTGGTTAAACTATGACTTAAAAATATAAATCTTGTCAATTTAATTATTAAACATTTGTGATCGTGTGTTCACAGTTTAGATCATTTTTAAGTTAAGAATTAAAAGAGTAGAGGATCGCACTTTTATCGATCTAATTTGCATCATGTCATTTGCATAAACTAATTTGCATAAATGAGTTTTATAATAAGTAAATTAAAGCTATTCTTCTTCGAATTCGTAATTTGTATGTCCACATGGTTGATAAGTTCAGAACATGGCGTCCATTCCAGCTGCACAAGATTGGAGGAAGGTGGTAACTATATTCTTTGACTCTCCTTTCGATCTACAAGTTGGTAAGTGTTCAATTCGTTATTTTTTTTGTTTGTATGAGAAGTTTTTAATTTATTTTTGAATTTAGAGATTTCATTCAACATTGATCCTTGTTGGATCAAATTTCTAAATTCCTGAACAAATAAACAAGTTAAGGCTACCATTCCAGTAAATAATTGCAAAGGTTGAGAAGGTCCCGTTATAGTATATCAGACACGCAATCACTGATTTTTTATAATAAAGATTGAAAACGTCTTCTACATGGTTTGCTTAGTGGCGAGTATACTCTTAATGTTTTCTATTGTCTCGAATAATAGTTGTGTTACATTTAGTGCGGATACGCTTTAAGTCATGAAACCAAACTGAACAACTAGGTTTAATGTACGTTTGTAACGCTATCTGATACGTTCTAGATGCTTTGGGATGGTGACACCCCCAGAATGTTTCTGTTGTGTCTAATAACTATAGCAAGTTTGATGTTAATGCGCTGAAGTGTATCAGACCTATTTAAAACAATAATTTTGCAAATAGGTTGGCAATATGGACAAGGTGAATGCTTGAGGCTCGGTATACTGCCCAAGTTTGCTAGGTGGTCGAATAATGTATCTGCTAAGTCTATGTTTTACATCTAACATAATGGAAACAATTAAAAATAAATTATAAAGATAATAGGTTGGCAATACTGACAACTCGTGTGCTGATGGGGACACTGAGGGATATACACAGTATCTTTCTACTGTCTCGAATAATGTGTATGCCAATTTTGGCCCAGACAGGTATAAGGTATTGGAAGATTTTTCAAAAATTAAATTTAAAAACTGACTTGGCAGCACTGATATATCACATCAATCTACACAGGTCCGATGGCTCTGAGTTAACCTATCCAAAACCTCTTCAACGTTACCTGAATAACCTCTTTACAGCCTATGTTTCCTCAGGTTTATTTTAGGTCATGGACAAGTAGACGAAAAGGCTAAGCGAGATTATATATTTTTTATTTGTTATCTACGCAATCAAGGGGCCTAAATGTATGAAAATTTCCAGACAACTATATCAAGGAGATATAAAATAGTAAAATCTGCTCAGGCTAGAACTATTGAAATGGCGTTAGGTGATGATCCAAGTAAGGTTTCATTAGCCGATAGTAAAAATCTAAATTAGGGATACTATTTGAAGACATATGTATAAATTACATACATAATGACGGCATGCGGGTCATGGATTTTTAAGAAACCATTCATTATCTAATGGAACTTGATGGGTTGAGTTAAAATTGCCTACTTGCATTATAATAGAAAGTTGCGAAAGCGGTTTAGAGTTCCAAGGAGTATCTTTTCTTCTCAAATAATATTAAACATGTCCGCTGTCTCTAAGTTCAATTGTAGAGTAAGTCAGAGGGCGTCCTTTGAGCGCTTCATAGAAGCGACAAGAGCATTTCTGGTTGCGTATAACAACAGATAATTCTTCGTCATTCTTTCGCCTTAAGGAAAGAAACGTTGTTCTTTGGTGGTGACGGCGGAAGGATTTGGCTGATAACTGTTTCTGTACTGTAGTCAGTAGAACGACGATATACTCTTTAAACTGACTTATATTTAAAAATTAATTATTGTTTCGTCATTTTGTTCACCATAACATTGAACAAAATTTGGAAAACTCGCTTCGTGAGATATAAACAATCAATAAAGTTTGGATTGAAGTGGGAAGTTAAACTGGTTCTAATTAAGCTTGATGGCGAGTAGTATACCGGTAATACTTTACGGTTGCAAACTGTATATGAAACTAAGGTTTTGAAAAACATGTACGCGCCGAAGCGGGACGACATCACTGGAAAATGGAGGCAACTACATAATGAATAACTCCATGAAGTGTACGACTAAATGGGTAGGCCATTTCCTCGGACAGGAGAAAAACAAAACAATATTATATTCCATTGTGGTTGCACTGGAAAGATAGCTGTGTTAATTCAACACAACACAGGGTATTGATTTATGTACTGGGAGAAAAAAGTAACGCCTTTCATCGAGATTCGAACATAGGTTGCTCAGTTAGAGTCGAACGTCTTACCGACTTGGGTAAATTGCCAGATAGAAAAGCAACTAGATGCAAACAATATTTATTGAATAGCATCTGAATTAAACGACTACACTATAGATTTAAACAGTGTAGGGGATTAAATATATGTTGCTGAGCCCCCAAAACAAACTAAGTTACTAGCATGACTTATCCTATGGTTTAATCACTTTCTGTTTGTCAATTGAGAACTAGAATTCCCATTCATTGATAATATTCAATTTCTATTAAAGCAAGCAAAATGGCGACAACCAAACACTTGACCAGCATTACTGCCTTCTTATCGTAACAACATGTCAAATATTGCGCTTGCTTTTATAGAAATGGAACGTATTCTCAATGTACGGGGATTGTGATCCCTAATTGACCAATGGAAAACTGATTAAATCATGGGATAAGTCGTGAGAGTAACTTTGTAACAGGACGCACCTGCCCATAAAAAACAGTGAACGCGGTAAACTTTTGATGTTCTGTGGGTTCACTCATTTAAATACACGTTATATATAATTGTTTTAAAAATATTAAAATTTGTTTAAACAATTATAAATGTATAAATTATAGATTGACGTCGCAAGAAGAAATTTTCCCGTCAATGATCGATTATAAAAATAATATATTCATTTTCCTTTAATAACGCTAAAGCGGCAGAAATTAAACTTATCCAAAAGACCGCTAGAGGGGACAAACACCCATGGCAAAAAGCTAGCATTAAAAAGTAGTTAAAGAAAGAATTACATTAATAAATTTTGTATACTAACAAAAGATAATGTTTTGTTATGAACCACATCTAAAACTTATATTATACTTAAAAGTTCGCCAGATGCTTCAGGTTATTGTACTGGTTGTATAAAAGTGAAAAAGTTTGTGTCAAACAGCCAAAAAAAAGTAAAATATCCGTCTACATATTTATTACCTTGTTTAAGTATTCGTACAGCTGTAAAGTCAACGAATTATCCACTGGCTGTTGTTAGCGCCTGGGACATTATTATTCGTCAGATCTAACGAGATCGCGTTGGCTAGTAGTAGCGCCACTGAGTGTGGAAGTTGTAGATTGAGGCACACCAATTACTCCAAAGAGCTTACCAGCAAGTAACATAGTTAAAATAAAGTTGATTCTCCAGAAATAATTCCTACTAATGTTAATGATACATACCTTTTCCGAGAACTTTTAAGCCAGTTACAAAAAGAAAATCTAACCAAAATAGAAACGGTATCCAGTAGCTCCTATATACGCTTGCAAGTTGATAAGTAAAAAAAACATCGCTGTGGCCTGCGTAAAAGCATTTTCCGTAAAAATTTAAATACTAAAATCAGAAATACTTTTTTATTCGTACTTTGTTTCCTACTGTACTTAAGCTTATCAACTTTATATTTTTGAAATTTAGTAGTTACTTACAGGACTTAATTATATGTTTAATATCAGTTTCGAGGAAAAGATCTAATAAATACTTATATCTCACACATATACTATTTTTTAAATACTAATCTTAATATCCTTTAGTGCAACTTTGTTACTTAATTAAACTTGACATACAAAAAAAGCCTAACTCTGTAAATTAAGCACATTACACAAGAAAACCAAATTTAATTAAAAACTAAACAATGCTATAGTGTATCTTTCCTTGCGTTTTAATATAATACAAATACCTGATAAACTTTAATACTAATACTAAACAGTTCAAATCTGTCATCAAAAGCAATACAGTATTGTAAAAAATGTATTATTCTCATCTTGTTCAGAAATAAAAGTAAATGTTTGGATCCTACCAGGATCGTTCCAGATAAAGTGTATTTTTTTTGTATAAATCCTGTCCTAATGATAATTGCATATGAATCAATTTAAAACTAAAATAAATTCAAAGATCTTGTTAAAAGAATGAATTCAGTTCAATCAACCCGCTTTGCTCTCGCAAGGCACGCTCCTCCTACCAAAACACAGTAACCTATAGAATTGTAACACCACGGTTACATACGAAATCCCAGGTTACAACTTTCTTTTTGTTTGGGGTTCAGTAACATTTTTTATCGTCTATTCTGTTTGAATCTAGTGTTTTTAACTATCTAACGATTTAGCCCAGACGGTAAGATGCTGGACTTCTAACTCAAGCACCCATGTTCAAATCTTCCTGCAGCTGTAAGTTTTTCCTCAGTCCCAACATCAACACCGTGTGTTGTGTTGAATTAACACAAGCAGTGGTAGTCACGCTGAGAGACCACATTGTGTTGAATTAACACAGCTATTTTTTACTGTGTGGAAAGTCGGAACGAAAGAGACTATTGGGAACATCGAGACCATTCGGACGACAATATCAGCAGGAATCTTCGAGAAATGGGTATTCGTGAAGAAAACGGGTTTGATCTTGCCCCGGGATAGAATCCTATGGCTAACGTTTATTACTGCCCGATGAACTCGCGCGTTTCGTATGCTATAGAGTAACTAAGTAAGTAAATGAGGAAAAGCATTACGTCACTTATGGTACACTTCAACTAAGTATTTGCCTAATAAGTAATTATTTTTTAGAAAGAGGTATACTTGGTCATTAGCGTTTAATATTAAAATTTCTCTCGGGATTAATTTGATCCAATGTCTGTACCAACTGGGGAGCGCAAAGAGAGAACCGTTGTTTGATGTTGAAATTTCTGGTTCGCTTTGCCGGGTTGCAAAGTTTACTCGGCGGAAATTATATATTTCTTTGGCTTCTTTTGTACTGCTTTGTTATGTTCGATTTTCTCGTTATATAATCCGAAGACAGTGCCGGATACAATCATCAACCTATTTTCAAAAGTCTAGTTTATACCCAGAGAATGCTGCACATAAACAATCATTGTTGCTCTTGGAGACCACTATGTACTTCATAAATATTATTTTAAAATATTTTAATAGTTACCCATTGCATACAGATAGGAGTGAAAGTAAGAATCCTTCTGACGGAAGTATTCCAAATGTGTTTGTCAGTTTGAATTTCAGAAATGACTTTCGTGACGGTATAAAAAAAAGTTTTTAGTGTTAACTTTTGAGGGCTTTCGTCGGAGAATAGGTCATATACTTACGATGAATTCAGTTTGTTTGCTTGTTTGCCGCTATCATTTTCATAAATGATATACACTCATTAAAATGGATAGAAAGTAGGTCTATACCATTTTGAAATTATTAATGAATAATAAATCAGAGTTATAACTTGGCATCATATAATTACACATACTTATCTAGATGTTACTTGTACACTATTCTTTCAATGTCGTTAACATAGACATACACTTTTCGTACTAGTTACGAACCAACACTTTTGGGTATTAAACTTTCTCTTCGTACATGGTTAAACAATGTATACCTACTTAAGCCAAAAGAAAGATACGATCAAATCGGACAAACTAGACCTTAATTCATTCCAATGGTGCCTTCTATTCGTAGACAACATGACTTCTTCAAATCGCTTGTTCTGGAGATGTTTCTCCAAATGGCTTCAGCAATTCGAATCGTGAATGGCGTAGGTGTTGTTGCCAGTTAAACAGATAGGTAGTCATTAATCAGTTCCTCGACTTCGAAACAATAAGCTGTTCTTAGTAACTAAAGCTTCATTATTTCTTATACCCTTTTCATGCACTCCTACTTCCGTTGACAATCAATCACTCAAACAAATGCAATTGTAAGAAGATAATATCAAACATATGTAATTTACGAGTTAACTATTCATTCCTCGTATACACAATCTGTCACTTAAAGTTGTTGTTTACAAGTTATTGAAAGGAAGAAAATTAGCGGAGATTACAGTAGAAACTTCCTAACAAATAAATAAACAGATAAATTGTCGGTTAACTTGTTATCATGTTTCAACTAGAAAGTCTGTCAATTTTCTTCCTTTCAATAATTAGACAACAACAACTCTTACTTACTTACATACTCTATGGCTTACGGAACTCGCAAGTTCATCCCCGTAGCAAGAAACGTTCCCCATACGATTCAATCCTGAGCAAGATCAAGCCAGTTTCCATCAGAAACACCTACTTCTCGAAAAATCCTTCTAATATTATCGTCCCAACGTCGACTCGGTCTTTCCAACGGTCTCTTTCCATCCGACTTTCCAACCAAGATGAAATATAATCTTCGTTTTCCCCCCATTCGTTCTACATGGCTTGCACATCTTAGTCGTAGTGATTTCATTACTCTTACAAAATTAGAGGAGTCGTAAAGACCATGAAGTTGTTCATTATGCAGTCTCCTCCACTCTCCAGTCATCTCGTCCCGTTTCGGCCCGTATATCTTTATCAAAACCTTATGTTCAAACATTCGTAATCTATGTTCATCTACCAGGGTCGTTCTCAAACCGTAAAGTATTAGCAGGAGAATAACCGTTCTGTATATTTACAATTTCAACTCTCTTGATATTAATCGCGAGGTTAGGAAATTCTTGACTGAGTAGAAACATGCGTTTCCCGATGCTAAGCGACTTTTTATTTCTTCCGTGACTTCGTTTTTACTTTTTACATATGCTTCCATGAATTTAAATTTGTATACTTTCTCTATGATTTCCTTTTTAATTGTAATATGTCTATTTCCTTTATTCCCAGTGCTTCGGCTAGTTATCATGTATTTTGTTTTATCTATCTTTACCTGCAGAACTATCTCATCGCACGCTTCTACTAAGACATCGGTGTTGCTTTGTACTGCATCTATATCGTCCCCTATTAAATCTACATCATCCGCGTATACGAGCAGTTGATTCAAGCCATTCAATGTTAATCCCTTTGTGTTTTCTTTTATTTTCTGAATCCCATACTCTAACACAAAGTTAAATAGAAATGGTGACAATCCGTTGCGAATCTCGAAACTATCTGACTTACTATTATCTATCAATACTCAGTTTATGGGATCGCTGAGACACATCTTCACTAATTGAATAAGTTTCTTTCAGAATTCTAAATTGTACCAGGATATTGTAAAGTTTTTCCCTTTTGATAGAATCATATGCTTTCTTAAAATCAATGAATAGCTGGTGAACAGTCCTATTGTATTTCCACTTCTTCTCTAAGATTTGTCACAAGGCGAAAATCTGGTTCAGCGTGGATCTATTTCTTGTAAATCCACATTGGTGATTTCCAATTATTTCATCTACGTATACACTTAGGCGAGTTAGCAGGATATTAGTCAGTACCATGTAACATGTTGGGGGTAATGAGCTTCCGCGGCAGTTATTACAGTCCGATTTATTGCCTTTTTTATAAACTGGAACTATTATTGAGGTTTTTCAATCCTTTGGAAGCTCCTCCTTTCTCCATAAAGCATTTATCAATTTACGGTTCCTTAATTGGTGCTGTTCCTCTGCTTTAATTAATTGGACACCAACAACTTTAGGTGACAAAAATTGTACATACGAAGTATCAATGGTTAAACCTCGATATCATATATATCAGACAATTTCAGTCTCAGTTGGGAAGAATTAAAATAGTTGTATCAAGTCTTTAATTAGAGTAAATGAAATCGAAATGAAATACGAACACTAGCTTATTATCTTCTTCAGAATTAGTTTAAGGAAAATGCATTACTGATTGTATGTGTTGTTATTGTTTATAATAACACATAAGTGCGCTTTAATGATGATAGAAATGATTAAAAAAATCATAAATAAGTCAGAGGAATTCATATACTTGAAACGTTTTGAAAATGATCTTTGAATGTGAACATCTCTTCACCATTTTTTAGCAATGCTCAAGTAGACAGGTAGGCTTTAAAGTCAGATTTTAGTATCGGTTGATTAGAAGAAATGAAAGTTTTAATTTAATTCAAGCTTTAGGTACAATTTAGGATAACCAAAGATGGATTTACAAATCTCCCTCCCCAAGGGACAAGGAATGTTACTTAATTACTGTCGAAACAGTATTTCTTCTACTTTTAACAGAAACGACACCTTCTTCACCAAAACATTTCTTACTCTAGCTTTTTGCTAACAAGACGCTGTAATTAACCGGCTTCATTAACAATGATATTAATTTATCTGTTATTAAAGTATGTCTGCTGTCCTAGATTCTACTTAATATTTGTAATATCGTTATTCACGAGGAATATCGTTAATCCTTTTTGATGTTTTGAAAAATTTAGCATACATTTTTTTTACTTCTGTAACCCTGATAACACTTGGGACAATCTTTTCTCTTATAAGGGCAAATGAAATACCAGAAGAGCATTAAAAGTGACACATTTAAACATTTTTTAACCAGTATTGTTGTTAGCCTTAAAGGTGAAGATAATACTGGAGATACAAACAAATCAAAACTTAGACCTTATTTATTTGCTTTCCATAAAGCCTTTGTGTATGGTAACTCTGGAGAATACACGGAAAACCATGGTGGATGTAGTCACGGAACTGGAACTGAGATTTCCTAGCCCTTCTTTATATTTCAACCATTACTCTAGGATAGCATGGTCATGGTTCTGCTGATATGAACCATTCCTGGCATACCAACTGAACCACGTATTCACTATTCCTCGTCGCTACTGGTTAAGTTGAAACACGAGAAATGCTTCACATACCAAGGAAAATGTATGTTGTGTAGTACAGTAACGATTCGTACTCTCAACAAGAAACTTGAAAATCCGCATTCGACTATTGGTCACAAGAAGTACGAATTTATCTGTGTATTTTCCAGCAGTCATACATTATTTTATAAATTACCGTTGGTTCACTTGCACCTTCAAACTTTACTTCTGAATGGAACACTCGAAGATTTCAAACAGAGTTCCTATACCGAGATCAAATATGACCTCGATTAAATCAACACTAACGTGATCTTTGGAGTACTCCAATATATTATGTGATACTATAAACAAATAACTTTTATCTTGATTTAAAACACACCATTATATACTGCTCCAAATCGGCACAAAACACACCACAAAGCGAGAATAGGAAGATCACAGTGTCAGCTAAATGACTTTCAAATTTTCGACAGTTGAATTAGTAGAAAAGTACAGGAAAATCTCTATAATAGGCTATAGCAGAAACTTCTTACTTGGGCCTCGCTATTCCTATGGCATTTCCAGGTAAGTGATGTCAACATCTCAAACAATGGAAGTATTTAAAATAGTAACATGGTTAAATTAGTTGAAATATTCAAAATTTTATTATTAACATAATTTGAGATAGATACTAGAAATAAATGCAGTCGTCATTGTTTTGCCAAAGATGAGCAGATCTGCATATTAGCTACAATTGTGTAATGCATTAAAATTCGTGACGTCAAACCAAATGCAATCCACCTCAAAGCAAATTAACCAAAGATTTATGATGCGAACATAACCTTCTGTCCCCGTTCAAGGAGAGAAATTCTTCGGAAATCTTACGTCAGAGCAGCATCTTGCGTATGCGTTCACAGCCTTATCACAAGGGCAGCAAGTACTATAAATGATATATCAGAACCCCACCCCTTCTTCACTTTGGCTTCACTTGCTTCACTTTACTCCAGGGACGACTTGGATCTGCATTTTGGCTCTGAGCGTCGACTATAACCTAGACGAAATTGTGTGAAGCTGAAGTTTGTCTGCAGAGGCTGATTGAATAGAACATCTAACATCTCAGCTATCTTCTGTTACTTCCAGGTGGCTATATATATATATGTAGCCTAGTCGGTAGCGCGCTCGACTTCAACGCGAGCGGTCCCGGGTTCGATTCCCGATGGGGGCTCAAATATTTCGGTGTTGACCCAGCATCGTGAGGACAATTGGGGAGCTGCTGTGAATAAAAGACAGTGGCGATCACAGTGAGAGCTTCGGCTCTCCTCTCCCAACCCGTCTGGTCAGCGTGGGAGCAGTAGACCAACTCCTCCCTTCGGGGAGAGGCCTCATCCACTAGTGGATTGAATATGGCTGTGATATATATATATATATATATATATATATATATATCTATATATATATATATGGAAATTACTTTTAAGCTGTATTCACGTGCTAAATTTCCCATCGTTGTTAAACATGGTTGTTAAAATGTTCTCATTTAAATATCATTTCTGGTAATTTCAGACCGCAACGTCTTGATATCTCAGAAACCCTGCTTTAGAGAAATTGCACCAGAATGAACTATTAGAGCTCATCTATTAGCTCCAAATTAGTGGCATGAATACCTCTCGCGAATAACATTACACATATTTCCCATGTGTTCCAGGGTTCTTATTTTCCCGGAGAATGTACAAGAAATAAAAAGTTTTGCCGTTGATAATCAAAAAGCAGTGATAAAGAAAGAGCAATGCAGTGGACGGTATGTACCTTTAGGTTTCGAAGTAAGCTCCATCAGCATCCAACACATTTTGCCAACGTTCCTGCAGCTGCACAACACCCAGGTGGTAAAAGTCGGCGGTCTTCGAGCCAAAGAAGTCCGTGAATCTCCCTCATTGGCAAAGGATCTCCCATGGAGGTGGTCGTCGAGGGAATGAAACAGGGTGGTAATCTTTTGGCGCAAGGTAAGGTGAATATGGTGCATGGCACAGTGTCTCCCAGTCTCCCGGGACATCTTTTCCACATTTGGCTTGGCATTGTCGTGGAGAAACATAACACCCTTGCGATTCACCAATACTGGCTCCTTCTGCCACAATGTACGGTGCACTCTTTGCAACTGCTGTCAATAGAGGTCAACAGTGATGGTCTGACCAGGTGGAAGGAGCTCGTAATGCACCACTTGTGACAAGTCCACCATACATGGAGCATAACCTTTCGTGGGTGTAGAGGTGGTCTTGGGGTGTGAGGAACAGGGTCACGTGGCGACAACCAATGTCTAGTACGCTTGGGAGTGTCATAGAGGACCCACTGTTCGTCACCAGTGAGCAGGCGATCAAATATGGTTGTGTTCAGGTGCCGGGTGAACAAGGACAAGCAGGCTATCACTCGTTGTTACTTGTTAGCTGCTGACAATGTGTGAGGTACCCACTTCCTTAACCTGTAAGACTTCCTTATCACATGCAGGTCCAGTCTAACCGTTTCAGCGGAAACATAGAACCTTTCTGCAAGTTCATCACACGTTAGACCACTGTCCTCCTCGATGGTTGTTTTCAGGGCCTCGTCATCCAACACATCAAACAAAGGGGGGGAAATGTTACCTTGTAGTTCACATAGTATTTTGAAGACTCTACGATCTGACAAAATTCAGTAGAAATCACAACAAACTATCACAATTACTTGCGACGTTCACAATGAAATAAAATGATTGATGAGTGAATATTAAATATATTAAGAGCTGATAAAGCATTTTTCTTCCATCTGAAAAATGCTGAGTTGATACACTTCTAAAAATATTGCAGCCTTAAGTACCTATCTACTCTGCTCCGAAATAAATTCTACATTATGAATATTTCAAGGTTTCGTCAACATCGTTTGACGAAAATTACTAGTTTACAGTAACTTGAAATTTGAAGCATGGAAGTGATTTGGCCATTTGCAAACATGAGCCCATATATCATTAAGATTTTTTTTTTGTTTTTAAGGGATGTCTCACAACTTAACGAAACCATAGGCTTAGTGCTGTTAAATGTCTCTGCTTACATAAGAGATTCACATATCATAATCTAACATTAATGTACCAAATAATTTATTTCTGACTATAGTTGAACCCGACAATTACGTACATAAAGTTCTCCTCAATGTATTTACACGATACAAATTTAAAAAGGGAATCACTTTGCCTAAAGTATATCTAAACGAAGACTCCCCTTAGCAAATATACCTTCTGAGGAAAACACTGAGGAACTGACGAAAAAGATAACTTTTTTAAAAAAATACCAACGCTTGTGTCGTGGAACTATTATATTAATCGCAAAGAAACCGGATGTTTTTTTATTCTCTACGTTTTCTCAATTTTCCACAAACACGGCAACCCATTTAGCACAGGTAATCATTAGACCCTAAAATTTAACTTTATTGGAATATGGAATTTGGAAACATGTGAATAACCATTTGCTTAAAAAGGTAGTTAAATGGTTTTAAAATTTACTGTTGAATTTTGAATTTAATTTTTAAGTCCTTTCGACAACTTTGGTACAGCCGGATAGATGATGATGGGATGAATTGGTCGAATGAAGAAAGGGGGAGGAAACAGGAGCACTGCATGCACACAGTGTTTGTTTACCTCAAAGCCCACATGACATGAGCAGGGTTCAATCCGACGACCCCTGGAACCTGAGGTAAACACTCTGCGAATTGAGCCGTCGCGGGCCCAGTTGAAGTTTGTTGTAAACCTGAGTAATTTTAAAAGGCAAGCGGAATGGAGGTGGACAATGTGTCACGGAATTTATCACAAAAAAATTAAGAGAAAAAGATACCTTTAATGTCAGTGACTCATATTCGTAATAATCTACAGGAGCCTTGTTATGTAGTGAGGGTCTATGCTTAATTCTAAACAATATTTATGCGAATATCGTAATTCCTAAGGCTCCAAGATATCTCGCAACGAAGCTCTTGAATTAATTTTATGTAGACTTTTAAGATACTAGCTCATAGCCGCCGGAATCATCCAGATCGCTGCTGTGGGTCCTGAGATAGGGGGGTCATCAACTCCTACCATATTTATCTATGGGGAGCTTATCGGGTGGAATGAGGATTCGCATGCACCAGTGGACAATTGCGGCCTAAGTTTAGCAGAAGCACGTGCAGATTTTGCATTTGTTACTACGGCAACCAGGACAAACTTTCAGTTATTGTTGCTCCCAAATACTAATGGTCCCAGCAAAATGGCTTCACCTGATTCCCTTGAGCATTCGTTTATCCTTATAAACAACACAGCTAGAAGCGGGAAATACTTGCTGGATCCAAGCTACCCTTTTTTCTGTACCTAATAATTTATTATTATTGATGCCGAGGCATTATGAGTGGGGGGCGGTAGGAGCAACGTAGTGCTCCCCTACAATGAGGCAGAATTATCTCGGAAGTGCTTCTAGAAAGAAACTTAAAGTTTGGCAATGTTGTAGCAAATATTCAGTATTAATGGCTGCATTCAACAGTCTGAGCGGCTGAGTGGTCAGTGAGCCTTCTGGGATCGGAAATCCTCCGGATGACATGAAGCTTGTAGAGCTCAGCGAATAGTTGAAAATCGTAACGCGCGGCGTACATCTTGATATTGTCGATGTATGTTTACCAATAAAGGTAACGTTTCTCCTTTAAAATGTTTATTCCATTGTTTTAAAGTCAACCCGACACTTATAGGCATCATTTATTAACTTCTATGCGCCCAACGAAAGAATTCTCTATATATTTAGTAGACACGTCTTCTGTTACTTCTTGGTGTCCAACTTCCGGCTCACAAGTAAGCGTGAAAATTTTGGATAAGAAAATGGTGTCGACTGACAGTAAGACGGAAGTTCTCAGTGACATTCAAAGGTCAAATTCGGTGAGGGCTCAGTGAGCGCTCAGCCCGTTGAATGTAGCTAATGTTCGAGTTAGTTTTGAGTCGCCTTTGTCAGTTGCTGTCTGGAACGTCGCCGTCCTGGCTCATCACACAATGAGGTTGAATTACCTCAGTAGCGGTTGCAGGTCAAACGCAAATCCAACGAATGAAATTTTTATAATACCTGTTGGTGGTGGAGGACGAGGTCGGACAATACACTTTGGGTTTCGCGTGAGGTGAATCATAGTAATAAATATAAAATTTCTGCTCGATTCACTTCGGTATCGCAGCTCAACGGTTAATTTTGTAAAAGCGAAATTTGGGTGGAATTACACATCATTAAAAATATATTTTGATTTTCTGCAGTACGTTGCACTTATTGTGTAATATTAAATACTAAATTGTAATAAATCCCTTTCGGAACTTCTGATTTCTTTGCACGTAGTTTATATTCCAAGAATATCTCGACACTGGAAAAGGGGTAAGGCAAGGAGATTCAATTTATCCACAACTGTTCTCAGAGTTCCTCGAGAGAGTGTTCCAAAATTTAAACTGGGATGAAGTTGGAATAAAAGTTAAAAGCGGATATCTTCCTCACCTACGATTCGCTGATGATATAGACCCGTTTTGATTCAAGTGCCGAAGAACTTGACCTTGGGAGAAAACCAGAAAAACCAGAATGAGAGAACCGAGTAATGAGAGTTCGAAAATAGGACTTAAAATGAATTTAAGTAAAAAAAAAGTAATATACAATCAACATGCTGCAAGGAAGGAAGTAAAGGTTAACGGAGAGCCAATAGGCATAGTTGATGAGTACGTTTAGCTAGGCCAGCTCAAAACATCGAATGCTAAGTTTGACTGATGAAATAAATAGAAGATGTAAAATGACGCGGAGTTCGTTTGGAAGACTACACTTTATTTTCAAAACCAAACTACCAATGTGTCTGAAGCGTTAAGATTAAAAGCAATGTGTCTTACCTGTGATGATGTACGGCTGTGAAACTTGGACATTGAATGCGCAAACGACTCAAAGATTGAGAGTCACACAAAGAGCAATGGAGAGATGCATGCTAGGAATAACCAGAAGGGATAGGAAGATAATTGAATGGATTCGTGCATAAACAAAGATTTACGCTATAATTTAGAAAGAAACTGTGGGCTATTATAGGTAGAGATACAAGGAGAACATTGAAAATTATTAACCGGCTGTTACTATAGAAACCCCAGCAATAACATAAACTCTTTAGATATTTTATTCAGTTCTGTCCTCGCTGCAATCAAAGAATGTGATATATTCGTTATTGGAGACTTTAAC
>JAGDQP010031656.1:0-21814 GCA_022664845.1 Lepisma saccharinum
CCCAAATGATACGGCAACGCTCTACTACTGAGTTACTGGGTTTTGGATCTTCAGATCCGTGTTTCTGATATCCGGATCCGAGTTTCGAATATATCTTCGGATCTGGATTCTTTTGGATCCAAATCTGGCCATCCCTAGTTGGAATTGCCTTAGAGTCCCTTGTTCTGAACACAATGAGTAAGCGAGATAATATAATAACAAAATAGAAGATGCCGTTTTAGTAGTTCAAGTAAATCCGATTTAATTGTTTTTTTTTAATCGTTTAAGTATCGTTTAGCCATCATTGTGCTTCTTCCGGAATGAGAGGCATGAAGACTTGCTTTGCTATGTGAATGACGGGCTTGTACTTTACGTTCAAAACAATCTCAGAAACGTTTAAGCTTCTCGGTCCTGATGGCATAAATTGAGAAATAATTTGACTGACAAAAATAACTTTATCATCAGTAGACAAATTCTGCTGCTCTAGATATAGAGTTGTGAAATATGAGTGCAGAACATCCAAAATTTCTGTCCCTTTTTTGAATTCCTCTTTCAGCTAATCGATTGTCTAAATCAGTGTTCCGAATAGCCTTTACTCCATAGAATCCAACACATTTAAACAATTGTATATTTACATGCTTTAGCAGATTGAGACAATAATTTAACACAGTTTCATAAGTTTCATTTTCCAAAGTTACTTCTATTAGTTTTCTCGTGACCCCTTCTATTGTAGTGATATATTTCAAGATGAATGATTTTTTTTTGCTTTCTGGTAGCTGTTCTCGGAACCTAATCCATAGAAAATCGTCTCCTTCATTCAGCTGTACACAGTGTTTCTTTCAGGTCGTGACTGGGGGAATGCCCGAAGGCTGAGTCAATCATCTCCAATTAAAAACACATTTTCTAAAACCAAGATTTAAATCAGGATCGTACTAGAAATTACGCCCTCTAAAGGTTTAAAATACTTCCAAAACACATTTCCTGAAAGAAACACTGGCTATACAAGACGAATATTATCTTCAGCGACCATAATACCAGTAAATAAAAAGAGGTACATTACTTATTAGATACTCGTTGTTTAGTTAACCAATAAATTCGAAATTCAAACACAAGTTTTATTCCTTTAAATTGAGACATTTCACTACCCCGAGAAAATCTATCGGACGCTGGGACAGTTGATCTAAAGCCGGTGACTGTCCCGAAAAACCAGAACGTATGGCAACACTGCTCCAATATTCTGAATGGCTCACATGCTCCACCCAAAATTGGGAAGAGATAACGTTGATTTCATATGTTTGTTTAATTGTGTCTACAAATCAGGAATATTCTCGGGACAATTCACGAGACTTTCCACCCCTTACAAAACCCAACGTATTAGCCATAATGCTTCGTTCCATTTCATAAATATGATTTGTTGCTTAGCGCAGTTCACCAAAAAAAAAACAAGACAAAAAAAAACAATGTAAGTTGTAATTAATATTTTTGTACAATTACTTGTAAATCCAGAACCTTGAGGATTTGCTGCAACCAGTACCTCTACCTGCTTCGTTTCTCCTCACTCCTTCCCTAGGCAGAATGAATCCCGAGTCCCTCTGGTCGGCCAGCAAATCGTTGGGTGTGCCAACCATAGGACCTTTTGTTGGTCACTACTATAATTTAACAAATTTTTAAAATGCTTATTTTCTCAATGTTTTGAGTGAATATATGAACAGATCTGATAAAACACTGCCGATTCTTTTGAAATTGATAGTACTACGAGGAAACATAGCAAATGTATTGCTCAGAGAGCGATTTATTTATGCACAATTATTTTTTATTAATTATTATAACTGCAAATTCATTCACTTTATATTTGAAAAACACCGATTTTCAATCACCGTATTCTACACATACAGACAGCGTTGCGGAGTGGAATAAAATTCACCTTAGGAAAAGAGACTGAGAAACATATACATTTGTTTCTCAGAAGCGACAGTCATGCTTTGAACGACAGGTTTCGTGCAAATTTAAGCTGTTTCTATTCCTCGTAAGTCCAAGTAAAAGCGGGAGAAAACTGGGCGAGTACACAGTCCAGTTCGGAAGGCATTATAGTGGTTTGCTTCTTCATTCAACATGACATAATCTACAAGATTTTAAAGAATACCAGGAAGAAGATCTGTGAGATCCAGCTCTCGTTTTGAGTTTTCCGGCAATTTTATAAAATGTATTTAATCTTCCGACACCCGTCAGAAATATGAACATTTTTTTTTATCGTTACAACGTTCAGAAATACGTTAAATACTGCTTCCTTTACAAATATACTAGTGTTTGTTTCAAAAGCCGAAATAATTTCAACATGAATAACTGTTCGTCAACGTTTACAAACTTGGGAGCAAGGGTTTACTACACCCATTATTTGCCCCTTCAAAAATATAAAAGCTTTTAAATTATCCAAGGGATCAGACATCGTTTAAAATGAAATTTATGAATATATTGGCATGTGAAAACAGCAATGCAACTGTTACTACCGCTCTGATTATAATTCTATTAGTAGCCGCTGAAGAACTTCAAATTAAAACGTACGGAAGTATTTTAAATTTTCTTGTGGATTTAAGTTAATTGAAAAGTAATTTAAGTTACTAAATATAATTTGGCATACCTACAAATGATACATTTTTCGTGGTAGGTGCTGGCCTCTATAAAGCAAACTGGAACTGTTTTCAAAAAGAAAATAATTATGAAATGTGCAAATTTAAAAATAAGTAAAATGTCCTTATAAGCCCAGATGCAGACATGACTGTAGCCAGAATCTTTTCAAGAGAGGGGCCAAGTTCCTTTCGATACAGAACTGCAATGTTTATTAATTGCAAAATTGGAAAATCAATTATTCTTTCATTGTTATATTTCATATTCAATAACAAATGAGCACATAAATCTGAAAACATATTTGTTAATTTCAAAAAATGGTTTTTGTCGCCTTAAATATGTACTGCTCGCCAGTAAAGTGCAACATCAAGAAGTAGCCATATTATTAATGTAACATTTGGAGAATATGTAGAGCAAGGCAAATAAAACAACTGATTAATACGTCAGCTCAATCATGCATCATATACATTGGTTATGCTATTTAGAAACAACAATAGGAGAGACTAGAGAGCCGTAGTGCAGTGGTAAACTACTGATGGTTGGACGCAGCAGCACAGCCAGTCGGTTTCCACCTTTCATCGCGCTTAAGAACAGTGGCATATTGCGATTAAGATTTATCTTCCTGCGATATGGGTGTCCATGTTGGACCCAGATAGTGCAATGTATGTGGAATTGGTTCATCCGCGAAAGCATTACGCAACGACATGCCAGATCACAACGACCGCGTCATATCACGGGCTGCGAAATCAGACTTCACGTGCGTATGGTTCTGGCAGATTGAACAGCTAGATTCCAAACACTGACACACTTACTGGCTGATGTGTCAAAGTGTCGTGTGTCCCCACGAATTGTTTACGTCGTTTGGCGGAGCAGGGTATATTTGCACGGCGGCCAGTGTTTCGGCTTCTGCTGATTCCACAGCATAAGTAGGAACAACTACAATGGTGCCGTTAAGGTTGCGCATAGAGAGCCGAATGGTAGGTTATCAATTTTTTCACACATGCCCCACTTCTGTTTGCAGCGTCATGATGGCCGCATCCGTATCTGGCAGCACCGTTGCACTAGGCTGAGCGACATCTGTGTTTAACATCTCCACGTGTGTCTAGCAACGGGTGTTAGGATGAGGGATGCCATTAGATTCCGTGTCTGTACGTTACTCCTACACATTTACAGATATGTGACGAGCAAACGGTGGGTCAATAATGTGTTTAAAGCGATTGTGATCCCTTCAGTGAAGCCATCCAAGTGACCATAATAATTTAAGACGGATAACGCACTCCCGAATGTGCCACAACATCTAGTCGTCCTGGCTAGACACAATGTTCCAGTGCTTCCTTCCCCGGCGCGTTCATTTGATCTCTCGCCGAATAAACACGTCTGGTACATGATTACAAAACGCCTTTTACGCCGGCGAACTCTCCCAGCTATACTTTATGAGCTGTGACATCGTGTCAAGGATACATTACTTGCCATTCAGCAGGAGAAAATTCAAGGGAAGAAGGGAAAATTCATCCATCCTCTCAATGCCTTACCGTGTCGTAGCTTCTCTGAACGCTGTCCTCGCGTCTTGCAAGTAAAGTACCCGAAGTGAGGACTCGAGTTGCTCATCAAGTGATACCTTAAATTGAAGCTAGTGACGAGTATAGTACACCTGTGAATTCCTAGCTGCAGAGCTCCAGAAATAAGAAGGAGATGGCGGGTCAAAGTTCAAAGAGAAAGCGAATTGTATTGAAACAAGTCACAACGAAAGGCAGAACAAAAGTCAGAAGGACATGGTTTTGAATTGAAATGCGATTCATGTGAAGGAAAGAGGAAGTACAAAGTACTACACATTGATACAATCAATATGTAAGTCGTCAATGAAGGCGTGTGATAAGCAGATACTTTGCTCACAATGAGCACACTTGACAAAAGAGATGTTCTCACATGAGGTTTTGTAACACTCATCACGTATATTAGAATCAAAACAATAATCCAATGGAGAAATCCAGGTCTCGGGCTCCTCATCCAAGTAGCTGCTTTTGTAAAACGCAAACCTGATCATGTTGCGAAATCATGAGGCGCTGAATTGGAAGAGAGTGAAGGACTGCATTCGTAAAATGTTACCCCGATGCCAGATATTAATTTCCGAAGAAGCGATAACTGTGTCAGTAATGAACCTGATAAATGATTTATATGGACGGAAGAAGTAAACATCAATTGGTTGGATGAAACCAGTGTAACCACCAGGAATTAAACGTTTGAACAGTGTTATATGATTAGGGCATAATTAATTTGATACTTTATCATCCTTATTTGCACTCAATGAATCCAGCAAAAGCAAGACTTTATCACGATCGGCAGGCAGGCTATTCCAGAATACAGAATAACACTCTTTTAAATCACTTTTGTGGACATCACAAGCAGCTAAATTCGATTTTTATTTGAACTTTGACCCGCCATAACCTTGTTATTACTGGAGCTCTGCAACTAGGATTTTACAGGTGTACTATACTCGTCACTAGCTTCAATTTAAGGTATCACTTGATGAGCAACTCGAGTCCTCACTTCGGGTACTTTACTTGTTAGAGGCCAGGCGGGTATCCGTGCGGTTTGAGGCGTTAGTTTAACGGCTTGAAAGTCCCGGGCTCGAGTCCCGGCAGGGGCATATGTATGGATTTTAACTGATTTTAAATGGGCGAATGGTGACGGACCGAAATAAAAGGATCCTAGACTGGCCCATATAAAATAAAGTTTGAAGTGTCACGTCTTAGCGAATCGTTCAAAGCGATAAGTTTATTCATTTGTTACTTGTTCTTTACGATATATTCTGTCAAACTTGGTGTTGCTATCTTCTCCCAGTTTTAATGCTGCACTTAAATTTGGAGGAGTCTCTTTCTAAATATTAAATGTTTACCGGTATATAGGAAGGATATCAATACAGTTTGAACGATTTTGACAATGATGACGAAGTTTTACAAATCAAAGAGATAAATAAAGTCGTTATGGCTTTTTTGTAGTTTGGAAAGCATATTGAATTGGTGTTAAAATATCCATTTCCTCCTAACCATATAAAAGAATAACATCGCATTTCTACTATTTTTTCTCTTTATTATATGCCTCTATCCATGAACAACATTTTGATTGAAGAGAATATGTTCTCTTGCATTTCCTTCTATAAATCAAATGAATAGACTGGCTGAGAAGTCTAAAATAGGCAGTTAAATAACATTTATTGCAATTTAAGGAACAACATCCTCTAAAAGTGTCCGGAGGAAGACTCAGCTTAATCTCCATAATTCTTGGTAGGAACGTCGACACCATTAGTCTAACCCTACCTTATTCGGATTTATTAAAATATTATTCGTTTAAAAGACAACCATCATCTTGGAGATTCATTAACATTATGGAGGTTATCAGGTGAGGAAGACAGTTCACCTGAAGACTAGATACTCAATAAGTGTGCCGAAGCCAACGATCAACGCTATCGCGAACCGTGTTGCAGTGATAAGGAAACCAATGGAAGGCTTCCAGCAACGATTGGACTCACTCTTTATTCAGCACAATTCAGAAAGTACTTCTGACGAGCTGTTACCCGTTCAAGTGCGGGGGTTCAGAGACGATTTTCTTACATTCAAGAAAGAAGCCAGTGACTCTATCGCCTCCATTAACAGGGACATGAATGCAATTAAGGAGCAGTTATGTGAAACTTCCAAAGAACTTAGCGAGTTAGGACAATATTCCAGAAGAAACTGTATCCTCATTCATGGAGTTCCAGAGACACCGAATAAAAACACGGAGTCTGTCGTCCTCAAGGTCTTCAACGAAAACCTTAAGCTCAAGGACATCAATCAGGCTCTAATTGACAGATGCCATCGCGTTGGGCTCTTAAACGCAATACTTTCAATGTAGTAAGTCAAGGGAAAAGAACGATAATTCTTAAATTCTTCCGCTATCGAAATCGCGATCAAATATTGCGAGCGAAGAGATTACTGAAATGTACCAATACTTTGATGACGGAATCATTGACTTCGAGCAGACAAAAAATACTGAAACTCGCAAAAGATCGTTTCAATTTAAAATCGGATTATTCCCAAGACGGGCGCATTATAGTGTATCATAATGGCCGTCGCTTCAGTGTTACATGTGAAAAAGATCTTCAGGATATTCCGTAAATTAGGGGGTTGTGTCTGAACTACTCATATGACTATACATAGAGGATTATACCATTTCTGACTATTTTGCTTATTTCTATGTTTATTATGTGTAGTGTTTGTGTGATTGTTCAAGTGAAATGTTGGTCTATATTATATAAAATGTTTCTTCATGGCCTGGTACTGTCTCCCCCATAAACCTCGGTGTTAACGATCTACTCTTGGCTAACGCAAGGAATGAAGAATGTGTCAGTGATAGTGCAATGAATATTAATCAAGTGTGGCTACGCTACTTTTATCTGTTATCTTCTCCTTTATAAGGCATTGAAGCATTTCCTCAGAATTATCCGGTAAAGTACTCTTTTAACCAGCGCTCAAGTCTTTTCATTACTGTGATGGTGACTCTGTTGTGTTACAAGTTAGCAACTATGACGGGAGACAATGTTTCTGGCTGCAAAAGGTGGAATCTATCTGTACTATCCGTCAATCTCTCAGGTTCAATGTATCCGTTTCCTTCACTCCCATTGCCTTTCTCCCCGCGCGTGCACCGATAGGATAGCGGTCAAGGGAGCTACATATGTTAGGTTAAATGTCAACCACCATCCTGCTCACTTCTTTTGCCACTTACTATCAATATCTCTCTCTTCCCTCCCTTCTTTCTTTGACTGTTTGATATGATCGGAAAAAGAAAGATACATGCAGGAACATATACGATGCAACCCTCTTTCTATACACAACTATTCAACTCCAACAGTGCTAATACAATGCTAAAATCTATAGTCACTTAAAGAAACGCTTCTCACCGCACACAAGGAACCAGTAATCTTGGTAAAACGGTTTGCCGAACTTCAGCTCCTTAAAAATTGCCCATGCAAATGTCGTTCCAATCTGAAGCGGATGAAGTACAAATGGCCACTATCGCACAACAGGTGGATATATTAATAGTGACGGAATCGTGGCTAGATCAGTCAGTAGCTTCCGACGTATTTCACATTGATGGCTACACAATAATTCGAAACTACAGAAATAGCAGACAAAGTGGCGGAATACTTCTTTTCGATCGAGATCATCTTAACCCAGATGTATGCGGTCAAAATATGTATGAATATGGTGACAAAATTGAATTTCTTAGCATTAAAATTAGGATCTTATTACATTAACAATAACCGAAAGCCAAAATGTACATGAAATAAATTGCGCTAGCTTGGTAAAGGTAAAGTAACACACACACTCCTCGATGATCTACAAGATCCCGATATAATCCTTTGCTAGTGTATCTAACACAGTATCAATGGATAGCAACGCTATTAGTAAAATGATAAATTAGTTCAGTACAGATAATAAATATGACATGAATTATAGTTTAGTTCTAAACCGATTGAACAAGTAGAAGTGCTGCAGGCAGTGAAGAATATTACATCGAATGCTGCTGCTTTTGACGAAATCTCAGCGAAAATGTTAAAATTAGCCTTACCATTTACGTTGTGACCTCTTACACATATTATAAATTTCTATATCAGCATCAGCTCTTCCCCCACACATGGAAAGTGGCGAAGATAATATCCCTACCAAAGAAGCAAAAGATTACCTTTCCAAATGACCTACGTCCAATCCGCATTCTCCCTATAATAACGAAAGTACTGGAGAAAAACGTTCATAACCAACTGTTTGCTCACTTGTCAAATAACGTTATCTTGCCTTCTTTCGATCAGGCTTCTGTAAAATGTGGAGTACAACAACAGCTCTACTCCAGATAAGTGATGAAATTTTAAGTTCCATTAACAATTCACAGATTGTAATTTTAGCATTACTAGATCTTACAAAAGCATTTGATATAGCGCAACACAATATCTTATTGTCTAAAATGAAATATTATAACTTTCTCGACTTCTCTATTTAATAGTTTAAATATTAACTTTCCTACAGGCAACAAAACGTGTGTTTAAGAAAAACATGACTGAGACTAAGATATCCTTTACAGCAACAGTCCTCAAGGCTCCATACTCGGTTAACTACTGTTTTCCCTGTATCTAACTGATATTGTGACAGTAATCAAGCATTCAAAGTTTCATTTTTATGCAGTTGACACTCAGTTACTTATATCAGGTGCACCCAGTCTTATTAAAAGTAAAGCTAATATTTTAAGTGATGACACTAGCCTGCGATGATTTCGTTACCCGGAGTTTAATATGTGACTAAATCTAATTCAAGTGTGCTCATTTTAAATCTGGTTTCCATGTTCTGAATCACGTAAGATTTTTTGGCGATGGCAATATGCTCATAAAATGTAAATAATATGATTTATGACAAAATAATTCAACAAAAAGTACACTACTCGTAACATTTATACATAAACCGTTAAGAAAACAAACAAACATGTGTTACCCAATATTTCACCTTCAATTCATGCCAATATTTCACCTTGAACACCTTACAATTAAGGTTTTTCTTGCTAACCTAGTACCAGTAACAATCAGCCTTTAACGTTACATCATATATGATTTTGTTTCTTCTTTCTGTTTCCTTTATACATTTGTGAAACCTATAACCTCCGTCGCTTCGCTTGTCAAAGCTGTCAGTAGATTTGAAATCAGGATTCTCGAAATAGGTCTAGCCACTTGTCTAACACCGTGAAGCACAGCCATTGTCGGGTAATGGCATTCCTAGCCTTTGAAAACAGAAGATACACCACAGAACAAATGTTTTTTTTTTAAATTTCGGCTTATGTATTAGCAACTATAATTTATGTATTTTTATGTTACCTTACACTACTGTGTATACTAATTTTGGATGTATTCTCTTTTTTATTATAATATGTACTTTCTTGTTAGTTTGGTTAAGTGTTAAAGCAGCGTGTGCTGAACTTCGCCCTGGAATAAAGGCTAATCCAATTCAATTCAATTACAGCGAGCTAAAAGAACAGATGTTACTCATGTGAGAAGCAAAACTTTCCACGGTATCGTTATCCTTGCAAGAACATATAGCATTTACAAAATATCAGAATAATATCCATGAATAAATACATCCCACATTACCAGTAGTTAAGTTTTTATAACATTAGAAGAAGAAGCCCTTGCACGTGCACACACATCAGAAACAGAATGCACAAATCTAAAAGATGACAACATATTAGTGATGTTACCTTCCGTCATTTCGAACCAAACAGAACAAAGATGACAGCATATAAATGGTGACATTTTCTGTTAGTAACAGAACAAATATGACAGCATGTTAACTTCCGTCATTTCCAGCCAATCGGAGAGAAGGAACAAGAGCAATCGATTTCTTATAAAATTCCTATCTACATTGTTTCCGCATGCCAGCAACTTCAAACTGTTGACTTGTATTCTACGCTTGTTTGTCTAAAAGTGAACTTACTGGAATTCGTCATAGTTTTGCTTAAATATCTTCGAACTTTAAAAGAAACAGTACTTTCTCCAACTTCCAAAGCACTTAGTAGAAACGACGAACTTTAGTTTATATGTGTGTGTTCGGATAACAAGTAGATGACGAGAAGTGAGTGTTAGAGACGCTAGTTTAAGAGACATTTCCATCCTTCTCCTCGTCGTGAAGACAGAGAATTCATCAGTGAACAAAGCGAGAGATACGTGTAACAAAAGGCATGATTCTGAAATATGAAAGTAAACTACTTGGTTATATCACTCTAACTTCAGATTGACTACTTTAAATCATTTGCTAGAACATGCTCAAATTTTGAAATAAAATAGTAAAATGTTTTTCCTATTTTCAATGCATAATATCCGTACGTAATCCCATAATTAGTAGCTAACACATAATCGCTCCCATAATCGCTCCAGTACACATTGCAGTCATTCACATGGATACATATAAGCACTGGTTTGCTTTATATCAGCGTATGACGAACAGCTTCTTTTCTTCTAACCCCCGCGTCGCTAGGTCCCAAACCCGCCCAAATCCACATTTCCATTTATTTGAGGGTTTGAGATTTGGTAGAGTTACCCAACCCAGAGCCCATATAACTAACCCAGCACACATATCCCAAGTTTGCAATTTTTGGAGGCTTTGACTGGATTTAATTCCATGCCGAAATTCACTGACCTCGACCCGTCAGCTGTTGACACCTTCTTCTAACAAAACGATGTTTTTGCCGTCACTACCTCTTGGTCGGAAGAACAGAAAAAACGAAGCTGCCTCTTCATATTTCCGATAGAGGCAAATAATTTTACCGGTTACTTCAGCTTTACCAAAGATACGGAGACAAATCCTACGCACAGATCAAAACTGAACTCATCGGTAAATTTCGTGGAATGGCTTTTCCATTCAAAGGTGAAGAAAGTACGTAATAAATGACATACTTTCTTGAAATGCCTTTACAATTACATGAACGCCAAAAGACAACTCATAAGATCTCTGCTTCCTGACTTGCCTGAAGCACAGGTAGTGTTGCATATCATTAAGGGCATACGGTCGAATATCTTATAGGTACTTAGTGACAAGACCATTACCACTATTCCGCTACTCATTTCTACGCTCCAGACCATTGACCAAAAACACGTGTCACACGATCAAAGCGATAGAAGGAAAATCATAATAATTATATCACATGCGTTGGAATCCCCAAAAGCCCAGTTCCGGCACCCCTAATGTCCCGCAACAACAGCCCGCACGTCTTCCCCGACGACCTTTCTTCCATCCCCGCTTCCCTGCTGAGATCACTCAACTTCAGAAAGAAATGAATCAATTGCAAAACGCACTTAATCAGCAGGGGTTCAAAAGAGACCGCCGTTCCCAGCAGATCCATTACCAGTCAGAAATGGACAAACTTTGTTCCCAAATGTCGAATCTTCTCATGCAATCGGAAAAAAGGCGTATGATGGTACACACTGTCCACAACAATATCATTATAAACAACCTCGCTATTCTAACAATCAGCATTATGATAGGAACTCCTCCTAGGTTGGCCGCACAACTACGTCTTACAGGGGCCCACGCAGTAATAACCATTCTCGGGGACCGCAGCGGAGTTACGGAAACTCTAACAGAAATAATCACATATTATTGTTAATCAATGCCATCAATTGTCAGCGGTATTCGAAATCCAATCGTTATGCAAGAGAATGTAGAGTACCTGTCTCCACATGTCAAATTCATTACACAAATTTAAACTGGACAGGTCAACAATTGCTCGGAACCGTTTTGTGGGCTCTTCTAACATTCACGTTCCTCTAACTAAGCATGACCGATTGTATTGTATCCAGGCTCAAATTAATGATGTTCTCTGTACTCTTGTTCTGTACTGATTGTGGTTCACAGTGCTTCGTAATTGACGAATGTTTCATACCCACTAATACTAAGCGTTCAAAACACTCTAGTATTCTCCAAGGTTTTAACGGTCAAAATTTGACTTGTAAAGAAAATGTTACATTGGATATTTTCATAGGAACTCGTTTTTTTCGACAGTAATTTAATGTAATTCAATCCATGTTCATTTTTTTTGGTACGAACTTTGTCAATAGACATGTGTTCCAACTTTCCCCTTCCGCCGGTACTCATTCCTTACTTTCCCCAAATCGGCACCATCATAACCGTCATCTTTTATCTCAATATACGATTTATCTTAATTAATTTTCAAGGAGTTAGATTCATCTTCTTGATCTACCTCTCTTTCAATCATCCATATATTCTGTCACTTTCCTCAATTTGCATTCACTGCACCGTCAATGTCCTTTTTCTCTTCTTTATTGATAAACTCTGGTAAGCTTATTTTTATATGGGCCAGCTTAGTAACTTTGCACTTCGGCACGTCACGATTCGCCCTTTAGCCAATACAATTGACACTCATCAATTAGCCGGGACTCGAACCTGGGACCTTCGAATCATTGGCACAGACCGCACGGCTACCCGGCCGGCTCTCTTGTTTATTGTATCCAGGATTCTTCGTCCCTCGCCTACTCTGTTCAACACTTTATTTCTTACCGTCTGTATCCAGCTGAATTTTTCGTGTTCACATTTGAAAGGCTTTCAAATTTCTTTCGTAAACTCCACGTTTCTGTTCAATACAAAACAATAATAAATACTTCTTTTCTTCCTCCACTCTCTTCTCCTCCGCTGCCTTCCTCTCTGCAATTTCCTCTTCTTTCTGATTCATGATTTCCTCTTTTTCCTTATTATTTCATCAGACAAATTATAATTGATGAAAGGTAATTCCACGTCTTCCTTTCGCTTATCCGACATCTTTCTATTGATTACATCCGTTCAGATTTCCAGGTAACAAGTCCGTTATTTTCAATACAAAATAGTCCGAAACACACGAACGCAAAGTGTAACACGAAAAATACGATAAAACGATCCCCGAGTCCGCTAACGCAGGCACGCTGCACCCAGAGAAGCAGATACTTCTTGAGAAGTGGTTCAGAATTGATGGAAACAAAATAAAGCTGGGGAAGGTCGAGAAAATTTGGGGTGGTCAGGGGGGTCAACATCCCCATAGGCAAGGTCAATGTTCCCCCAAAGTTTCACGACCACGGGTACAAATAGTCCCGGAGATACAGGCCTCTTTAGTCACGTCACTCATTATAGTCTTTATACACACAGGACTTAAAATTTCTCCGATCGTTTATAGAGCAATTAAGTAATTCTTTTTGCTAGAACCACTTAAGCAGCTATTAAGTCGTTAAACGTTTTTATATTGTTTCCGGTATGGAACAAATAATTAATTGTTCAGTTTAGCGCGAAAGATTTATCAGTCTCCAAGTGTTAGGACGTAACCTACTACCAGACTATGATATCCCGGTATCCGTGGACCACTTCGGTCCTTATTTCTCGTCTATTTTCGGTCGGATCACTCAAACATTTTGTCTGTTCAGGTTTGCGACACCACTCAATACATTGGCGTTGTCAGAAAGGTCCTATCTTGTACCGTTTGCCCAAAACAGGGACCTAAATAGGTCTTTTTACCTTAGTATACATTATAATTAACTCATAGTGTTCCATTGACTGCCCCACTAAGGTCACGTGCTCGAAAAAAAGAACGTTCTTATTGGTTCCTCCGGCAATGGTTGCTGAGCAACTAAAGACCCAACATAATGTCCCCGCGCTCCCCTTTCTCTGCATAGCAAGAAAAACAGATCACGGTAGTGTTCAAGGTCACCGGAAACTCCAACACGACGACCCGGATGATGTGGAAGCTATCTAGACACGTTTACACACAATCTCCATAAGAAAAACATGGGAAAGTACAACTATTAATGAAAATAGTTCGTTTATGAACCTTTCTCAATTTAAGGTTCTTAGTAAATGGAGAAATGATTCCTACTTACAAGTTTAAAACTCTGCGTTTCTCCCAGATTTTTTTTTTATAATTTTCTATGAGCTCACTTTTGCACGTCTACACAAATTCATACACACTACTTTAGTTTCTATGCTTGTGTTCGGAAAACAAGACGATGACGAGAAGCGAAAGTGTTAGATACGCTAGTTTAAGGAACTGTTCCATCCTACTCCTCGTCGTGAAGATAGAATTAATCAGTGACAAAGTGAGAGGTACGTGTAGGAAAATACATGATTCTCAAATATAAAAGTAAACCACTTTGCTCGAATCACTCTAAGTTCAGATCGACTACGATATATCATTTTCATGTTCAAACTATAAAATCAATTTTTATGTTCAAACTATCAAATACAATAATGAAATGCATTTTCTGTTTTTAATGCGTAATATCAGTATGTCCTCCCATAATGATTAGGTAATTAGATCTTTTATGATTAGAGCTGTGTAATTTCTTCGTGGAAAAGTAGGTATGTCCAAATGTATCCATTGTGTACAAATGTTTTCCACTATTAACTGTTTCTGGATATTAGTAAAATTTTACTTCTGTCTTTTTAATTATAAGTACAAGGTGGACAAATTTCTACATATGAAGTCTTCTCCTTCGAACTGAGTCTCTTATTAAGAAGGATGAAGTAGAAGAACATAACCATCAACATTAAAAAAAATACTCCGTGTGTGCCATAGTTGTCTAGAGGTCATAAATGGAATTAAAAAATTATACGTATATGTGTATAAGTGATATGCAATTTTCTGAAGATTATAGTCGAATGAAAACATAGATTGTGTTACTCTATGTGCAGTTGAAATACTTAAACTAGTGGTGGACTGTTATGTTGGAAAATAATTTAATTTATTTTCAAGTACATCACCTTGTACATTGTGTTCCAAAGGATAGATTGGATTTCATTTCCTTAGTTCCACATGCGCAACCCTGAGTCGTGCAGAATCGCACCTCAAAGCATGTAATGAGACAGACGAACTTCAGGTTTAGAGCTAAGCGAGCTCCATTTAAAACGCTGTCTACAATCATATCTTACATGTATACATATTACTCTATTTACTCAGTCTGCAGCTCAGGTCAGCATCTCAGTAATAACAGGTAACGAGAAACTTACATCGGATTTCAGCGCAGCGTTTTCAAAAGAGTAGCCCGTTTCTAACTAGTTTCTATTAGTATATTCCGGCAGGAAAATTTATACTATCTGCTCGAATATGAAATGGGGCATATTCCAATCAGATTTTACTATTTTCTTCATCTTGTTGTTTAATACTTGCGCAGAGTTCAAGGTAGCTGCTGAATAACGTCTTTTTTTCTAACAGTGTCAATCAATCTAAGCTAAACAATGTTTTACATCTAGTGTGTTTCTAGTTATTCATATAATTATATAATTGCGGGAGCGAGGATATACTTCATCCATATTTTGTCCCTTCAAAAATAAAGAAAAATGTCAGTTATCACGGATTTAAATAACAAAATATGTACCAGAGCATTATTTTTAACGAGCTGTACAACATATTTTACTCCCCGACTTTAGTAACTGTATAAAATTGTTGATAATTTCAATAATTTTATACAATTCTGTAGAACAACTAGTTCAAATTTGGAACCAATGTATAATCGTTTTTAAAAATTACAAAATCAGGCATGGCTTTTTTAGAAAATGAAAATAATATTATAAATTTATCGCAGTGCCATCTGTTACATACAGGTGAGACAGTAAGCACATCTATCTACCTATCTGATATCTATCTGCTCCTGAAAGTCCCCGAATCAGGTTCTCGCTGAAACGTGACGTGATAAAAATATATCAGTGAGAAATAAATCATTGCACTGCTGTACGCGTGTATATGTCAAGGTCATTTATTTTAATTTTTCAAGTAAATGTGAATATTTTGGTCGTTTGGCAATATTACAAGTTTTAAACATAATCTTTTTTTTCGCACGAAAAGCAATTCTACTTTCAATCACTTTAAGGTGAAAATGAAAGTTTGAATTACATTTTTCCGTGTCAGAGTATCTGATTCAAATATTTATTTTAAAGTGATTTACTTTCAAATAAGCTTTGCTAATGCAACAGGAAACAAAAATATATATTAAATTATAAACGGAGAAAGACCTTCTCTATAGTAGGCAGATTTATAACTTAGGCAGGCATTGGCATAGACATGTCTGTGAACAGAATCGGTTCTAAGTCAACCGGCGCTCTGTTCCAAATTGCCTATTGGCTGTCATAAATAATAATTTTCCAAACTTATACGATACTATTACACCCGAAATTCTTGGACCCCAAAATTGTGGCACACCGCTCGGAAAGATAGTAGCAACACCCCTCGAGTCGGCCTTGTCTGTGAAAGTAGTTAATATTTCTAAGATATAATATGAACCCGTTCTACTGAAGTCATGACAATTTGAAAGCACTCCATTAATGTCGACGGTAAAAACACAACCAATTTGTCAGTTTGTAACAGAAACTCATCTCGGAATGCATGAGGCGACACCACTTCAGTTCTTTGTATTGGAGGAATGACTGGTCCGTATTTTCAATAATACACTGCACTTGACACTGCGAGAATATTGCATCATCTTCACTAACATATCGTTAAGTAAAACGTTACCTGTATTATATGTTTGAACCATTTTATACATGTGTGGTTCTCGTTAAATATATGTGAGTACATTTTGTGTCTTCTAATTACTACGGCACTAGAGAGTTACATATACTGTGTGTTTCAAAAAATATGAACAAACTTCGGGAAGTGAATCATGACATTGAAAGAAGAAACAAAGTTTCTTTGGATATTTGCAAGAATGTTCATCCTGCAGAAGTTTGGGCTATTTGAAGCATGAGGTAGTGAAGATCAAAGCATTGCATTTCGAATAAATAACAGGGAAGAGTTGGCAGTCCTTGAAATTGTCACAATTCCCACATCTTGTAAGTAATAATACCATATTTCATAAGTGTTTAAACCTTGAATAGGGAGTTTCCGATGTAAAGTAAGAAATTGCCAAATATTTTAAATTAGTAAAGTTGTCAAAATGTATCAATGAGATCAGATTGTATCCGCAAAGAAGAGTTCATGAATCAGAAGTCGATATTTTAAACATATTTACCGACCCGTCGTAGCTTAGTGGTAGATCGTTGTTGTAGCGTTCAGGTGGTCGTGGGTTCGATCCAAGCGGCCTACCATCCTGAGTGATACTTTTCCAGGGTTTTTCTTTAGTCACACCAAACAAATGTCGTGATAGCTCCTTCAGAATAGACCCTGGACGACAAATTCTCCAATATGCCAGCCTGAGCCTTAGGTGCCTCAAGGCCAAAAATTAATAAAATTCTTAAACATATTGAAGATTACTTAGAAAAGTAAGCACTATTCATTGTTGTATACCTCGAAAGTAAATATATTTTGTTAGTAGTCTAGAAAATTGTTTTGTGTTCAATCCAAAGTAATAGAATAGTAGAATAGTTAATGAGCATCGTAGCATATGATGTTCATTAACGCTCTATAGAGTTGCCCGGTGAGCAATAATTTCAGGAATAGCCTCGTATTTAAAGATATCGTCTCAACCCCGGAGGGGAAAAGTGGATGGAACACAGTTTTGTTCGTATGTGCAAAACACAGAATTATCCATAAACGATATTGAAATATAGAAACCTGATATCAACTGAAACAAAACAATTAATTAATACTAGTGTTAGATTGTTGGAATTGATTGTAACGATTAGTTATTGAAAACTAATTGTTGGCGACTTGGAATAACTCTGTCCCAGTCATCAATTAAAATTGTATATTTTAAGAACTGTTGTTATTGTATAGATTTATTAGTTGGTAAAAATAATTAATTAATTTTCTTTATTTGCTATAAACGTGAACATTTAAACTCGATGTTGTGTTACTTTAGATGAACAATATCAATTTTTAACATTATTTGTAGTCAGAAACGGAAAACTATTCGTCATCATCAGACTTTACATAATAAACTTCGTCATCTTCGTTGTTATCCACATGTTTGCATTTGAAGCCTTCGTTAAATAAATATCCATAGAATTATTTTTATTCAGTATTTTAAATTTCTTTGGGTCAGTTTCAGCTAGGTTAATCCAGATGGTAAATATCTTTATTTCAGACTCGTAATGGGTAAGTACTCGACTCTCCTATTGCCTATCAGGGCTAAGGATTTTCCAAGATATTTCGTTAGCTATACCAGGTAACCGCTGAAATGGTACCTGATTAACTACCTTCCACCATCCTCTTCCCTATCACGTCTCGTCCTGATAATAACGCCTAAATTCAATAAATAAATTTCATTCAATTCAATTCGTTTGAGCGTAATGCACAAACGTTGCCTCTATACGATGGTATTTTATGTATACAGTTAAAAAGTTAGGGTTCAACCCCTTCCCTTACCGCAAGGGAACTGGCATATTGAATTAATGCTCACTAGTTGTACAGGTTTCCTTGGCGAAGCGCTCATATACAATATTTTATTCGCTTTACGGCTAGCCAAGGATAATAGGAAAAATAAACAATTGTTCTTCCTAAAACATTATCCTAATACGTAACGTTCACTTGTCCACACATTCGAGTTTTAAAATTCTTTTCTAACCAACCTGCAACACAGATTTGCACTGTAATATGTTCATGAGCATGATACAAAAACGTTAGAGTTTCATTTATTAGTCTTAGGTGAAGACCACATAAGAACATTTAAATGTGATGCTTCACACTAACAGAACATTTTAACTTAACTTTGATAACAAAAACACGAACGTTCCCCAAGAATAAAGCATTGGGTATCACATTCACTTCTATCTTGTCTAGAACCAGGAAATCTCTTCTAGTGATCACCATTAAAAGTACATTTTACCTTTCCATTTTACTTGAGGTTCAGTACGAAGCTGACACTTTGAATCCAAATAAACAAAGTTGATATTATTGGGGTTTTGTATCATAATTCTGCCGACCTAGTACTTAGAACTCATAAATAGACCCTTTCCTGATTAGATCAAACACAATGATCTGCAGGAATTCAAAACTTGATTCTACACTGTTCAGCTTAATGTTGTTTAATTTCTCCTCGATGGACATTTCAGACAAATTATTTTCCTTTTCTCTAAGTGAAAACAATTTAAAACTATTGCGATATATTTTGCAGGTAATTTTGCGGTGTTAGTTAACAGCAACATAATAAAGGACCCACAAAAAATCATACGGGCGCCTTTTCAAAAAGAGGGCATATATTGTCTTCCTAAATCTACTGTTCTACCTTATATGGAAATAAATTTTGTTTTTCAATAACAGGACTGGCACAAATATCGTAAAATCGTGAAGTGTATTGCAAAAGTTACACATGATCTTTTTTAAGCTGCTTACAAAATTGGTTGTGGTACAAAACGTATAAATGGTGTTCACTTACATAATTTCTCAATGTTAAACAAACAGGTGGGTAATTGGGGAAGTCGTTTTGTTTGAAAAATAGATTGAATTTTGTTTAGAAACAGAGATACTACTTGTAGTCAAATACACTATTTTAACTCACAGACCATCAACGGTATAAATTTAAGCATATATCTAAAGGAAACATTTAAATGGTTCCTTGAAATTGGCGCCTTTGAACGTTAATTTTCTGGTTTTTAAGTAAACATAATCTACATTTAAACTTGGTTCAGTTTTCTTATTCTAGGAAAGCAAGCTATGAAACCACATTTAGTGCTTTTGTATCTGAAATTACTTACATGTTTTGAAAAAAGAACCGTAACACATATACAAATTTAGTAACATTGCTTAAAAAAATTAACATTAAATGATAAAACCATGCAAATTATGAGACATTTTGAAAGAAATAGTTTTAACTTTTTTTATATTAATAAGGTTTATAACAATTTATGTATCATATTAGAAGATGGACCCTTCTCTTATATTCGTGGCTTCCTCATTAGATTCTTTCTACACTCGTCTTTATGTAGAAGATCTCGTAATTTTGTAGAAAATAATGTTTGTTTGTGTCCACCAAAAATGTTAGATAAGGTCTGAAATGGAACTTTGTTTTGTCTCGACTGAATATTTTAAGATCGCACTGCTAACAATGAAACAAAGTATAACAACTCTAAGTAGGAATATAACAGAGGTCCGATTGTTGTGAAATCTAATGCGTTAACTTTAACACTGGTATGCCACGCATTTTACAACTGTGCTATTTCCTTGTATATAAAAGACAAACGTAGAAATTTTAATAGGATGTTACAAAATTGATAGTCAGTTACAGGCTTTAACACCTCAGATAATAATTCTAGATTATTTTGTTCAAGTTATAATCGTAATTATAGCTGAAGATTTCATGTTATTCTGGTAAACAAATGAATAACAGAAATATACCCGTATGGAATATATCTTCTTTGTTAAAAGCAACAAGTAAGAATCTTAAAACTATCAGCCTATTCTTAGTTTTAAACGTATATTCTAACCTGGGTAATTGATGTGGCATGCGAAGAAATGAAGTATATGGAATAAAGAAAGTCACGAGGACATTTTTACATATAACAGAAAAATATGAGGTGTAAAATATTCATAATTTGCACGAAGACATGTTAGACTAAAGTCCGCTTTTGTGCAAAGTATGAATATTTTAATGCCTTATATTTTTCCTGTTATATGCAAAATATACTCGTGATGTTTTTTTTTACTTGAAAATGTTACTTACACGTTTCTTCGCGCATACCTCTTAAATCTTTAAACGTGATACTGGCTATTATTACTAAATGTTCAGAAGGTCTTGCTGTACATTAATAGTGATATTAGACATGTTAAGATCTATCCCTATCCTATATGAGAAGAACTCAACTTACCTTCAGTAAGAAGTCATTCTTGTCTGGTAGGTGGTCCGTCGAGCTGATAACTGGCCGACTCGTGTTCAAGTACCTTCTGAATCCTTATATTTTTCTTCATTAATACACATAAAATTCATATAAATAAATGTCTAAAAGAAACAATATTTTATTTGTGCTCTATTTCAACATTTGTTTTGTCAACCACAAACAAGCATGTTTCTATGTGTGTCTTGGAACTCTAACCTGGAATCGTCAGCCATGTAAAAATGAATACAATATATTTTATTATTAGAGATTTTAAGAGGAAATTGTACATCTTGCAATATTCTTGTACGTACACTCATGGTGCATAAAATTGAAATTGGAGTTTAGTGAACATATACTTTCTCTGGAGGATAAACTAGTGTTTCTGTTCGATTATAAATATCTCGGCTTTGGTGAGAGAATGCTTATTAGATTTACGTATTCCAATATTTGAAGAGTTTTGACTTCCTTTAATTTATTATCAATTCTAATAATAAAACACAAGTTTCTACATGTTCAATTTACTATGCTGTTTATTAAGTATCAAACCATGGCTTAGAATCGTGTGAAACAGCAAAGCTATTAAAGTTTCCGTAATTCAGAAGATAGTTCCATCAATTAAGTAAATTAAATGAATCGGATTTGTTCGTCTTGTGAGAGTCAAAATAAATCATTTGTTCATATTTTTTTTTCAAATAAATAACTCTTTCACCACTCAGTAACATTATTAATGTCGCATTGAAGTAATTCACCTTCCTGATGTGAACCAATAGATAGATACAATGTAAGAAAATCCATAAACAGCAGCTTATTAGAGTTCTAAGTACTATCTGGGAGGTCATTTACAAATACTTTGACCCTGTGTTATTGCTGATAATTGAATATATTTGGTGGATTTTGTACCCTTTATACAC
>JAGDQP010031657.1:0-21812 GCA_022664845.1 Lepisma saccharinum
CTGCAAAGTACCGTCGATTGTTTTCTTGTTTGCATGGAAAAGAAATGCGATGGTACTGAGTTATTTATATGGTAAAAGGAATAAAGTAAAATGTTATTATTCCGTATGAGTGTATATAATTATAACGTTGCACAATCAAGTTATTTGTCAATATTGGTCTACCATCATCATCAGGTATGATGTTTGTGGCACTCAGTTGTACTGCTTTACTAACCATTAGTTTTACTTAAAAGAGCTAAGCAATAAATGAATTCCGTGTTGCATATCCAAGCACTTCTATTATTAATGGTATATTATACTGTGCATACCGCTAGAATACTGAAATAATGGTGCATACTTACATCAAAAGAAGAAAAAAGTTCCTTTGAAGAAATTCCGAAATCTGATTAGTTTCGGAGCTACAGGCGCTTAAAGTTAGGGCGGCATCGTCACAACTGACGCCATAGCTCGACAGGTAATGGTATAAGCGGTGTCGGATAAGCAAATCACACTCGAAGTAGTACCAAATACATCGATTTAAGTTATGTTCATGATTGGCGAATACAGCGAGAGGGAATTTCTATGCTTGCCCTATTAAATCACTTAATTCATTGACAATGAAATATTTAGTTTGCGAAACCTGTCTATGCTGCACTCCCTCAATCAAAACCACTGCATGGATCGGATACTACTTCCATTGTGATCGGCTAACCCGACACCGCTTACATGTGTGTCGAGATGTGACGTCATTTGTGACGATGTCGCTAAGACTGAGCGCCTATATCTCAGAAACTATACATAATTCTGAATTTCTTCAAAACAACTTTTTTCTTATTATGAATTAGGTAATCACCTCACGAAGTTTGCACCACTATTTCGGGGACACACATGGACGATATTCACCACCAATACATTCAAGAACTGGGTGTATTTTGTTACGTAAACTATTTTAACTTGTTGCTAATGAAACCTAGTTGGAACTAAAATCTTGCTTTAAATAGTCTCTAGCAGCTACATAATGCAGGGTGATTATTAGTGTTGTTATTTCAATCTATTCTTTATTAATTCTCTAGCAATATTTTTTATTTTATGAAGAGAAGACAAAAAAGAAAGATAATAATGAAAAAAGTGTCCAATACTGGGTGGCTCACCTTACATCGTTTGCTGTGAACTTTGTTACCTGTATTGATATTTAGAAAATATATTTTTTTAGAAAGAAGAAGCCAGGTTTACACTTCGTGTAATTAAAATGTTGCTAAAAGCACGTATATCAATAATAACAATAAATGTGATGCGCTGCCAATAGTAATAGTTTAGTTGTACTGGTTATGATTTTTCTCCGCTTTCATGTTTTACAAAACTAACAACAATTTGGCAGTTTCAACGTTCATGTTACATTTCTTTCGTGCGTCCATTGAACATTTAAGAAAGAACGTATTCTATCGACGGCTGCGTAGCGCGCATAGAAAAGAAAGACATTAAACGGACAATGTTGTAGAGTGGATTGAGGGAAGATGTCCATCGGGGGAAGATGGCTACAGCAGTGTTAGTGTCTATAGCTACTACCCTAGATGTTAAACTTGTATGGTGTGAAATAACTAGTCAGAGTGCACCCACAGGAGCTCTAGTGAATGTCACGTAATCTGTCACGTGGAGACGAAATGAGTCCTTTGCAAAATAAACATTCTTTTCTAAGCAAAATATTTTTCTCTAGTCAGTAACAAGTTTCGGATCGGGCTAAATTCCGTGACAGAGTAGAAAATGTTCTAGAATATGATAGTTTTGACTGCCAAGTACTCGCTTAGACTGTATCACAAAGTATGTGGCGGGAAACAGGTGAAGTGGCGTCTTGTCCTGAAGGTGGGGGTAGATGCTCCCTACCTAAATGCATTGCGTCAAATAAGATTGTTTTCTGGTTAGACGACTCATTTCTTCGAACTATTAATCTTCTTGAATAGAATATAGTCACACAAGAAAATTTGTAATTGGAAGTCTACACTGTTAAAAAAATGTCTGAAACATCCCTAGAGAAAGCTAGGCAACTATAGCTGTGCGGAAATATTCAATAACTCGGCTAATGAAAACCAGCCTTTATACAGTTTTCAGAAATGCTGGGAGCAACAACAACAAAAGGCCTGAAGGAGATTTGAACATGAGTTGATCAGTTAGAAGCCCAGCGTCGTACTCACTGCTCTAAATTGACAGGGTCAGAAGTATATTGCCTGAATCTCGAAGACAATCTAATTTACTCATTTTTGTAATTGTCAATGAGGGTTCGGATTTCTCATTCACTGAACATATTTCCCATTTCTACCAAAATAAGAACGGATCAAAATGGCGGCAGCAAACTCTTGATCAAAATTGCATGCACAACTACGATAAGAAACAGTTTTCTCACTCTGCGCATGTGCAGAACTTAAAACGGAAAATATCCACTAAATCATACGAAAAGTTTGAGTTTTCCTTGATTATAATAAAACAACATGAAATACAAAAAAATTCTGCAGAACATCCCTCAGAATCTTTAGTAACGTTTACAAAATTTTTAACAGTATACGTATCTATTCAATAGAATTTCATTTCGTCGTCATTCAAGAGACGAACTGGTATAACTTCATTTTCACGAATGTTACATTTCATTTCATATCTTCCAAAGTAAATTTTCTTTGTTAATGAAACTTTAACCTAAGTTAGCTATAGACGTCAGTACATCTCTTGAACGACGATTTATCGCCTTTAGGCAACTACGGCTGAGGCCGGAATTGGGTTTGGGTGAGGATATGGGAAAGAAGTCGAGCAGTTTCGAAGGTACCATTCCAGCATTCACCTTGTGTGACTAAGGATAACTTTGGATAAACCTCAGTCAAGATGGCCGCCGCGGTTATCTAACCCAGGACCTACCGAACACGAAGCCAACGCTGTATTGACTGAGCTACAGCTACATGCTACATGTATAACAGAATATATATATTATACGTTAAAGAACTATTTGTTTCATTTCACACAGAACGTAAAGTCATTTTTGCATTAAATTGGTGTATGTTCCATTATCACATAAGGAGAATAATCTGCGCTTTAAAGCAGATGTCGTTAAGGTGGACATTTCAACAAATGAAGATTCATTCTCATTTTAATTTCACTATTATTGTCATATATGTTAATTATAATGTATTATACATCTTCCCCGAGATGAATGGGCATCTTACACTGTTGTGTTAGGTAAGATGCTTATTTTGAGATGTCAGTTTAAAGGCCCATATATCCGTTGTGTACACATCTAGCTTGATGTACTTCCGTCAGTATGAGCATGAATGTTCAATGTATATATTGGTACAAAATTTTGCATTTCTGTTTGTTTTAATTACAACACAATGGCTCCTAGACCAGAATGTGTGGCATCTTCCCTCAATCCAATATACACATTAATGTGTATTCTCATCCATTTGATAAAAATTAACGGCTTAAACATTTTTTTTCTTGTTTGACGCAACAATAACAGAGAAAGGCTGTCTTTTTCTTTAATCAGAAAAGCGGGTGGTTTTCTTGTCTTTTAGTTATATTTAAACGAGGCCTCAAAGAGTCTGAGAAGTGGGCGGTACCCGGTAATAACGGGTAATAGGGTAACCCTAGAAGAAGATAAATATGCAAGCCAAAATAATTAGCATTTCTTCTTTGTTAGAAAGATACACTTAACAACTAGAAGGCTCTGGTACCATTTTGGTGAAAGCTGGTCTTACGAATGCCTCTTTTATTTATTTATTTTTTAAAGAAAAAAATCTTTTAATGGAGTAGTAATCATACATGTATGCTACATCCACCCACAAGACCACTACAAACAGCAGCTGCCAAAACCCGTCTTCTGAACATATAAATCGACCGGACAACCACTCTCCCTCCCAAACCTTTATACATCTTTTGGAACACGTGTATGTACACGCCCATGCATGTAGTCTAAAGTTCGTTAAGCCTAAAAAAGACCTTCCAGTAATACATTAAAAAAAAATGTAAGTTAAAGAAACACAGATGCTTGAGTCATTTCTTCCTCTTTTTGTGCATTGTGAATTGTGCACAGTTAACTATTCCGCCATATCAACATACACATTTAAATAGTTTCACTCAAACAAGAATAACAGTAATTTCCTGGAAAATCAAGCAGTATTCTTGGAAGAAACGTACGAGAAAGCTAAAAAACAAAAAGAAAAAGGAAATAACATGTGCTAAACGTGCGTTCGGATGAATTGAGACAGACAAGAAGATTCCGTGTTGAGAACGAGTGCAAAGCTCCCGGCAGAGCATGTCCTTGGAAGAGAAGGCAAAGATGAGAAAGCAAGTCTGCTAAATTTTTTGGCTATGAAAATGAAAGGTAGGTAAGTGAGTAATATAGTGAACTGAAGTAACAGAGAAAACCGATAACTGTCGATTTTAGCCGAAGAAAACCGAAAATGGCAACAGAAAAGAAAGAGAAGGACCTGGGATGATGAATATTAGAACAGCAAGAAGGCGATTTTAATTGAAAGTTAACTTCCCTCCCCACCATTAAATTTGAATACGTCACGACGTTGGCTGGATGTTCATCACTGCGAGACGATGTCCGTCCATGGAGCATTTGGTGGAGGGAAAGTGGCGTCCACCGGAGAGCACGTAGGGAAAAAGAGGTCATACGCTTATTAATCCTCACCTGGTGCTCGAATTGCACTTATAAGCAGGATGGGCAAAAGATAAAATTAAAAAGAAAACTATTATAAAGAGAGAAGAAAAAGAGCTCGCAACGGAAACGGTAGGCTACGTACTTGCCGTTGTGTGCGTGTGGGTGGCGGGAATTCTCTTAACTGTAACTTGCAAAGTCATTGATATTCCAAGTTCAGTTTACGACTTATTTGTCATTCTAAGTTCGTTTGCAAGTTGCTTAAAAGGTAATCGTAACTATCTTTGGGAGGAGACGGTGGCAATAAACGTGAAAATGAAAGAAACAAAGAAAATCCTTACACAATGGATGAAGGTTCGCGGTTACAAACTATCTTTGGATAAACGTGAATCGTCACATTTGTTGGCGAAAACGTTTTCAAATTTCAAATAGTTCATTTTGAGTAAGGATGCAGAATCGTAAAACAATGGTTACACCGTATGCGCCAATGACTTAATCTGTCTATTTACAGCCTTCTTATCTACACTGTAAAAATTATACATTCACTTAACACTTTTTTTCTCAAATTCTATTTGTTTTTCTTCAACAAATGTATAAAAAGTGTGACTTTATAATGTCTTTCTGGGGAGGGGAATTTTGGCCGCTCTTTGCGCACATACAAACTGTCTCCGTTGGAAACCGCAAATTAACATGAAACTAACATAGTGTATTCATCATGTATATCAAACAGGGATTTATTTGTACAGGGAAGCCAGGGTATTTTCCCATTCTAATTTTTCCTTTCCCAGCAGGGGAAGATATTTTCCTTTTTGTTAAATATGTTTGTTTTTTTCTTTTCAAAGTTGAAGAAAAGTTTTCAACTCTTGCATTATACCAGCACCTATACCTATGGTTAAACTTAGTGTCCATTGTTTCCGGAAGAGAATAACACTTCATATAGCTAGGATCACTGCTGCACATTCTTAATCTGAATAGCAAGATTTTTACGTTTGAGGATTATATTGTCATATCTCCTATTGAATTCCTATGGAGATACGACGTTCTAATCCTCAGGCATCGATTTGCTAAAAGTAACTGTTCCATTATCCAGTTGACGTGGAAGCGTGCTTTGTAGGTGGACACGGACTGCAGAAGGATATGTTACAATAGAAAGAAACGATAATTACCTGATTTTTAAAGATTTAAATAACATCCGAAATTCCTGTGCAAATTGCACGGGCCGTTAACGGCACATGGAGTGATGCGCACTGCGAAAACTGTACCTTTGAACAGTGGGTACAAAATGCCGATTTTGTACCTACAATGTCTTAAAGGCAGTGGCGAACCTAGGGTTGGGTTTAGAGGGGCGTTTCCTTGCCTCTCAGTTCTTGGGAGGGAACAGATTAATAGAAACAAAAACGATGGTAAAATATGAATTCCTGTGCCCGTCACCGCACCTGAAAAATAGGCGGTATAATGTACCCACAATTTTTGAGAATCAGTGACGGGCACAGGGAGCCACATTTTACCATCGGCTTTATTTTCTATTAATTTGTTCCCTCCCAAGAACTGGGATGCAAAGAACCGCCTCTCTAAACCCAACTCTGGGTTCGCCACTGCCTCTCAAAAATTGTGGTTGTACCCACTATTCAAAGATACAGTTATTGCAGTGTGGATTTAGCGCTTCACATATTCTCCGTCTAGAGTACGAAGTGAGATGTGGTCGTCAGTCCTACGCTCTACCGTCTTTACTTCCTAAGGTGTCCAGGATTACCAAGAATACTTTGGTACTCAATTTGGTAGGAGGCTGTGCGCACCTCTGACCGTAATTGTTTTATTTACAAAGGACAATTCCACTGGCCATGGTTTTATCCCTTCGGGTTTTCCTTTAGTCACATGGTGAATAGAAAAAAGAAAAGTCCTCCTCAAAGTTCTAAGTCCTAAAAAGAAAAAAAAAACATTCTCAAAATAAAATAAAATAAGCTAAAATACAGAAACTTTTGACCTGACTGTGATATCTAGGGTGGATTTCACCAATCTGTGTTAAGAATTAACGAATCATTCACTGTTGTTTCACGGTTCTAAAGTGAGATATGGTAAAATTTCAAAGTACTGTGTTACAGGTAAATTCGTGTTTCTATTAGTTTCTAAGTCCTTTTTTTATCTCTACTTTCGAACAGGTTATAAATGCAGCGTGTTTGTGAACTACACCGACAAATCGGGAGGTAATTCCTCACATCAAAACAAGACGAAAGTTCTCCTCTTACACATTTTCGAACTGCCCATAATTTCGGAGCCACAAACTGCCGAAAGCGTAAAAAAATGAGCTTTAGAGCTGCATATTTCTAACACGATGAACATTACAGTTGATGCAGCAAGGTACCGTCAAGGATTTTAAATTTGCACTATCCAGATATTTGAAAATTCCAAGATCGACGCGCAAGGGATTCCCTAAATGAAGTAGGGGATTCCTAGAAATTCTCTGAAGTGAAGGTGGGTCGAAATGAGCTAAGCATGAAACAATAACTCGTTTGCGCCAAGTCGTTATCTCAAGTAAATTTCAAGTACCGAAAGATTTTCTCATAAACTGCATGGTTGCATAAAAACAGGAGTAAAACAACGTAGAGCTATCCTCTGTGCGATACGTACGCGCCGTGAACGACGCATGGGGAATGTGGAGCTCCATATATTCGCGATTTGCGGTACGAAGTGAAGTGGGGTGGTCAGTCCCACGCTCCGCCGCCTTTACCCTCCCAAAGTTAGGGATGCAATCGAGGCGAGACGACACAAGACTGACATCAGTGATCAGTCTCGTTCTCGTCTCGAAGTTTTGAAGACAGTCTTGTTTTGTTCGCGTCTCAACCTGAAAATTCCGGCCGTGATCTTGGTCTCGGTCTCGATTGCAAAACCTCAGTCTCGTCTCAGTCTCAGTCTCGAAACGTTGGTCTCAGTCTTGTCTTGGTCTCGTCTCGAGAGTCTCGAAAGACGACTTTTAAAAATTGACGTCTTTTCGCTCGTTTCAAATGGGTACGTAGGCTTTCCGATCTCAGTACAAGAACAATAATATTAATATGATATTGGCATAGTTTGTTACATTGTTAATTTGGTGGTTAGATTAGAAACAATATTCTGAAATAGAGAAAAAAACATTACGATTTTAAAGTAATAAAGAAGATTTAGTTAGCAAACCTATACCAATAAACGAGATGGATGAAAATCTTTCTATTATGGAAACGGATCCATCTATACCACAAATTGTGAAACTGGTATACCTAACACTAAAGTTTTGCTATTTCTTAATTATATTTACATTGACCGAAAAACTGTTACGTTAAAAATAAAAGAATAAAAACATTTTAGTTCAGATTTTCTACCAGAGATTTATAGAAATAAATGTACGTAGAGTATGTGTCAAAAGGTTTACTTATCGCCAACTTTTGTACAGGAAATACTCATATATAAGAAAACGAAAATACCATTTACTGAACTCCACACGAATACAATACTGCTTTTGACTGATTAAAACAATTAATTCACTTGTTCGTTTGGTGTAGATTAGAGTTTCACCATACGTTAAAGCAAAAAGAAACGAATGAAGTGTGTTCTCGGTAGGCGCTACTTTCAAATAATCGCGTATTGCGAATCTTATAAACTGAAATAAGCACATTGGTATTTCAATTAAACCATATTATAAGATTAAAATATCATTCCAACATCCTTAGCAAAGCATAACTTAATAGATGGTAATAATAACCTTACTGTATCTAAGGTATACCGGTACTACGGTATGTACACTTTTATATCTCCTCTATGTTTGTCTGTAGACAACTTTCAAATCAGGAACGAAGGTGCCTGAGCTGTCGCTGGTAAGGTATCAACAAGACGAGTTCAAACCCGTATAGATCATTTAGACTGGATGAGATGGGTTCCGAGAAACGGGTAGATTCATTTCCCCCTAGTAATTTCCAACTCAAGAGCTACTAGGACTACAAAGGTGGTTGTGGTTGAGATGTTATTAAAATGGTCTCTATGAGACGAGTTCGAAGCTGCATAGGTCGTTTAAATAGGCTGCCCCATGCTGAAGCCTGGCGGTAGCACATGTGTACAATCCTGCGACTGGGTTCTGACTTACTTGTTTTCTAATATGTAGAAAAATATTTTTTAAAAGGAACATTAGATTATCTCCATCTATTTTAAAGTATCGGCTGATATTCCTAAATCCTTTCCACCTTTAAAAAAAGTTGTGTAAGAAAATATCTGTATGTGAATTTAGACAGTTTGACATGTTGACGTATGCTTTACAGTCTTTACGGGATCAGTCTTTTGAAGAGGTTAATATAAATGAGGTAGTGTCAACATAATTAAAAAACTATCAGCAAGGAGAAAGCATGGGGGATGAAAATTCACAGAAGAAAATAGGATTCTCTATTTACCCGTCCTCGAACCAATCTCCAACACATTAAATTATTGTTGAAAGATAACAGGAAATAGTTTGGCATTAATAACTTGACTACTTATATGACTTATAGTCATATTTTAAAACTAGAATATAACATAAATTAAATTTTAAATTTTCATGACAATTTTCCATAATAAAAGATTGGGATACCGGTACCTTACAATAAATTAATAAATGAATGATGAAAAAACCCAAGGAAAATCTTTTATTATACAATATAACATGTTAAATAAAATTTATCAGAAGGAAACTATTTGGCACGAGACTGCCTCTAGTATTAAACTTCACAAACAAAACCAATAATATTATCGACATTCATGAAAATAAAGGTTTAGTCCCGATCGAGACGAGAGTCTTGAGAGATAAGTCTCGGTATCGTCTCGAGGGATAAGTCTCGTGCATAGTGTATCGGTCTCGTCTCGATTCCTAGACCTTAGTCTCACAAAGAAACTGTCTCCGGTGGGACACGAGAATCTGCATGAAACTTCTACAGTGTGTTGATGATGTGTTCAAATGAACACTCCTGTAGTACTACGTTTCGGAGATTCCCGGTACACGAGTTACAACACTTCAAAATTTTCGAAATTTTGCTCTGAATGCCTGAAAGGTAGGCAACATTTCACTGTGCTGAAGTTATGAATTTCCCATTCACTTTTATATAAAAAGTTGCACTGAAGGTAATTTAAATGTTAGATTTAAGGTATTGATGAATTTGGCGTGTTGATTGATTGCTCTGATCCCTGCCAACTGCAAATATTATATAAATACAGGGTTACCCAAAAGAAAGTTCTCATCTCGTTAATTTCGTAACAAATTGATTTTCAGGAGGAGTTTCGACACACGCTCCTTTTAATTTAAGAGGAAATGTGTCATCGTAGTCAATCATTGCATGCTATCCCATTTTATCGTGGTCTAGTGGCAAAAAGTGAAATTTAATTAAATGACAACATGAGTCAAGTAACACATCATTTCAGTTGTCTTTAGGTTCTACTTACAAAACATGTGATCATTTAACAGTTCCTTTGAAAACTTTGCGAGAAACTGCGTTTGGAACTCCCCAAAATTATAAAGTAAAACTTGGTAGGAGAGATAATATATTTTTCTGAATATCATTCCAGGCGAGTGACGGCAAAAAATACCGCTGTAACCCATAAAATACAGTTGATGCTAATTGAATTTAATCTGTGATTTTCTCCATTGTACGATGAGCAATGGAGGGCGCTCATAACGTTTATTATAGTAAATTGTATTACCTTACTTACCAATTGTATGTAATTATGACCTTTCTTACATTTTGTAGTATTGAAAGGTAGCAATCGTGATGTATCGCTAAGAATCAATCAAGTTACAATAAGCATCTTCTTTTTCTTTTGTTTTCTCCAAGCAGATTCAAAAGAACTTTTAAAGGCTTGCTTGCTGACTACGTTTTGATTTAAGGAAACTAAATGTCTTGCACAGTGCTACAACTTTACGAATATTCGAACTTGGAATACATCGTAATACCAGAATCCAATGCATATTATTCGAATTTCGTTACTTTCAACCGCATACTTTATATATTCGAGCTTTGTAAACTTCGAATAATGTTGGTAGCATTAGTCTTGCAACTAGATCACAGATTAAATTAAATTAGTTTCAGTTCTCTTTTATGAGTTACAGGGCTAATTTTACAGTCACTCGCCTGAGGGATGGCAGTAAGGCAGGGAAGGTAGCGGACAGGGCTTTAGCAATGGTACAAACTCAACATTCGTCTATTGAAATTGATGGAAACTGGGAATTTTCAGGCACGATGTTTGGTAGCGGGGTTCAAACCACGTGCTTCCCCTTAACAACATACAGTGAAATTCTGAAATTCCCAGCATTAACAAATTCGTCACAGGAGTTGGGTGGTATTGGATCACTAAACATGAGATAGCACGTTCAAATTTATCACAGTAATATTTCCAGTTATTTTATACTAACGATTGGAGCGCTCATAACATTAAATAGTGTAAAGTATTGTCTCACCTACCAAGTTTCACATTATAGCCTAATATTTAGGAGTTACAAACGCAATTTCTCGCAAAGTTTTCAAAGAAACTAGTAAATGATCACATGCTTTTGTAAGTAGAACCTAAAGACAATTGAAATGATGTGTCACTTGACTCATGTTGTCATTTAAGGAAATTTCACTTTTTGCCACTAGACCACGATAAAATGGGATAGCATGCAATGATTGACTACGATGACACATTTCCTCTTAAATTAAAAGGGGCGTGTGTCGAGATTCCTCCTGGAAATCAATTTGTTACGAAATTAACGAGATGGGAACTTTCCTTTGGGTCACATTGAATTTATATACTATTCGCAGTTGGCAGGGATCAAAGCAATCAATCAACCCGCCAAATTCATCAATACCTTTAATCTAACATTTAAATTACCTTCAGGGCAACCTTTTATATAGAAGTGAATCGGAAATGCATAACTTCAACACATATGTATGAAGTGTTGCCTACCTTTCAGGCATTCAGAGCAAATTTTGAAGTGCTGTAACTAGTGTATCGAGAGTCTCTGAAAAGTAGTACTGCAGGAGTGTTCATTTAAATACATCATCAACGCACTGTGGAAGTTTCATGCAGATTCTCGTGTCCCACCACAGATAGTTTCTTTGTCAGTCTCGGTCTCGGTACCATACCTACCCAAGGTCTCCAGAAGTACCAAGGACACTCTGGTACTGAATTTGATACGAGGATGAGTGCACTTCAGAGTGTAAAACATGATAACACTGCAAGAAAATTCCTCAGTACCCTGGCCGGGATTTGAACCCGGGTCTCCCAACTCGTAGTCAGACGCGAGTCGCTACCGCCTGAGCTGCGGTAACTCAACAAGCAGGAGTAAGAATTGCATAATTTCATCGAACTTTTTTATTCGTTTCTTAAAGAAATTGAATACCATTGTCCGATTAGATGCTGGGGATTACGGATGTCATCGGGAAGTCGTTTAATTCATGCTTATTTCGATCTACCTCTACTACTTCAGAGATATTCCGGAACGCTATACTTCCTTTGGGGAAGCCTTTGTGCGTCCATTGAGGAATTCTGGAATATACATTTTTTAACTAGAGCAGGTTTAAAGTTTTTGACGGTATCTTTCCGCATCAACTCTACTGTTGGTGGTGTTAGAAATATGAAGCTCTAAAGAAGTCTGTACCTCCAAAATTATGGACATTTCGAAACTTTGTCAGAAAAAGCTGTATTGTTTTGATGTGAAGAATCACCTCCCGAAGTTTGTCAGTGTAGTTCATAAATACCCTGTATACAAGTGACTGAAAGTATACTTATTTAGTTGACAGTGTGCGTGCTTTTTTCTTAGTGTTTCACTATTCTAAAGTGAGATAAGGTGAATGATTGACAGTGTATTATAAGAAGGTGTTATTGTTAATTTCAAATTCACTTTTAATCACCTTTTACTTTTTCTGTTCATTGTATAGGTTAACATATACAAGTGTTAGAAAGTATATGTTTTTCGTTGATACACGTCAACACAATATTTTTCTCTTCCTTCACGAAATTTCCCCCTTCTAGAAAATTAACAAATAAAACATTGTATTCAAATGAACACTCGTATAGTACTACGTTTCAGAATTTCCCGAAACACGATTTACAGGAATGACAGTTAGCGAAATTTCGTTCAGAATGCCTGCAGGGTAGGCAACATTTCATGCATATGCTTGGAAGGGATGGATGTATTTCATTGTTACTTTCACATGAAAAATTGCGCTGAAGATAATTTGTATGTTAAAGATGAAGTTGACGTATTAGTTAATTGCACTAATCCCTTCCAAAACCGTCCCATTGGTCTAGCGTTGCTGACTACGGATTGAGGGCTTGCGAGTTCGTTTATCGGCGCAGCCAATAATTTTTCTCCAAGGCGTGTGGGTCTGGAACGGTGTCCACTCAGCATCGTGATGAAATTGGTGAGCTGATATGATGCCCCATTTATAGTGGTCTAGTGGCAAAAAGTGAAATTCTCTTAAATGAAAACGTAATTCCGGTGACACATTACATGAATGATCTTTCGGTTCTGTTTACAATATAACATGGGATCGTTTACTAGTTTCTTCCAAGACTGCGAGAAATTGAGTGAGGAACTCTAAATTACTATAGACTGAAAATTAGTAGGTGAGGTAATATTTTGCAGTATTTGACGTTAAGAGCGCTCCACATGCAATCATTAGTAGAAAAGAACTCCTGGAGAGATCAGTGTGATAAATTTAAATGTGTTGTCTCATACTTTGTGACCTAATAATAAAACATTCAATTTCCCAAATGTAAAACATGGTCAACAGACTAAGCAATATAATTCTGGCTCTCTTAAAAGAAATGTTTTCCCGATTGAATTCTTTGTGTTAAATCTTGATTGCAACTGTTTCATAATTTAAACTGTAAATTTGTATGATAATTTACTATAGTAAATATTATGAACAACCTTCATCACCCACCATACAGTACATAAATGGCTTGTTAGTTGACTAGGTTTTGATTTGAGGAAACTTAATTCCTGCAATTATAACGCAGACGAAATTGAATTTACTTGAATTCTCTTTTATGGGCTGCACCGGCAACTTTTGGTGTGATATCCCTCGGCAATTAGTCTTCCGTGAGTAAGGGTGAGAAATAAGTGGCTGTACTTTATTTAAGGCACCATCCTGACATTCGTCTGGTGAAATTAATAGAAACTCTTGAAAACTTAAGTCACGATGGTCGGCAGCTAGGTTCGAACTCACGTACTTCCTCTTTCTTTTAATGATCACGCGGTGTTGGATCTCAATGCCAATCTGGAATCTGAGACATTACCGAATTCACCACAGAAATTAAGCATTGTTAGACCACAAAGTATAAAATCTACCTCAGTAATGTTTTCAGGAGTTCTTTTCTACTTGATGGCAATTGGGGCGCTCATAACGTTAAATAGCGTAACATGTTACCACACTTAGCAAGTTTCAGTTTATAATATTTGAGAGTTCTCACAGTCTTGAGAGAAACTAGTAAACGATCACATTATTTTTGTAAATACAACCGGAAGATCGTTCTCATCTTCTCATTTGACACGTATTATCATTTAAGAAAATTTCACTTTTTGACACTAGACCGCAAAAAAAAGGTTGAGCATGCAATACTTTACCACAATGATACATTCTCCTAGAAATTAAAATGGACGTGTTTCGGAAATCTTCCTCGAAATAAATCGGTTACAAAATAAATGGGATGGAATGTTTCCGTCGGGTCACCCTGTATTTATATTATATATGCAAGTGTGAATTTTGTTTGTAAACGATATAGTCTAGCACAAAAGAAGGTGGTATAGTCAACAAACTGAAAACGACCAGGAATTCGACGTCATGGATTTCAAATTTCACAATTCTTTGTCTCTACCTGCTTTCGTTAAAGCGTTAACTTGCGTTACAGACAGACAGACTGGGAAAACGAAATAAAAAAGCCTTCTACCCCCTACTGACGCTAAAATATTCCATCTACTACAGTAGATAAGTAAAGGCAAAATAATTCAGAATCGAATGTAGTTCACAATTTCATTTTTGGATCACGAGGTTTCATCGAGAAGCTCTCAAACCGACTCGGAGAGGAGAATACTGGCCCCACCACCACCACCACCAACACCACCAAAAGAGATACTAAGAATTAGAGACTAAGAATTAGAGACTAAGACAAAGAATATAAGAAGTGAAAGGGTTAATGAGGGATTTCCTTTTGTGTTAGTGCGTGTGTTGTCTCTACTTTTGCGTTTCAATTGTGTCTATTTTTCACAGGACAGGAAGGAATAGACAGGAAATCTCCACTTCTGTTTTATTCTCAAGGAGATCGTATATACATTAATAGTTTTCTAATTGTGCATAATTTATCCAAGCCTCTATGTAAAGGATACAATCATTATTGTTTTGCACAGACAGTTTGATTTTTTTTAAATCTGAAATTTAAATCACTGGTATACTTTAGACCAATGCAAATTCTAATTTATATCATACTCTAACATTCAACTTAACGTCTATCTAAGTCCTCCAAGTAGTCTATCTAAGTCCTCCTAAGTCTAATCCTCCAAGTAGAAGTTAATCAAAGACTTCTACTCAATTTCAAAATCGTCAATCGTGCTGCTCCCTAAGGCATACAAAATTGAAATAATCGTTCTTAAACATAATTTAAATCAGTTTTAATATTGTTGAATGAACGAAGTTCCGCACTTTTCGGAAATGAATTTTAAGTAATTGTTTTTAAGAAAATTATATATTGCTACTAGGAGGAATCATATTTTTCTAGTAACGAAGTGTAGTCGCTTTATACATGTTCGTTCAATATTATTTTTAACAGTTGAACCTCAAATAACACATAATAAAGTTAAACTTCGAGGGGGAACTTCTGAATGACCAAAGAATTTTAAACGGAAACAAACAAATAAATTCATCACTCTTTTAAACAAGCAAATATGTTGTTGTTATACAACACTCATAGACATTTCTAGACTTTTTTGCAACACTATTACAATCTAGACGTTGTGACATTACGGAAAATGTTAAATTATATGGTCAGGTTGTTATTATTCTGGAGAAATTGTGCGTATCTCTAGTCTTTAGCCTCATGAGCTTTACCACATGAAATTGTACGTATTTCTAGTCTTTTGTCCATGCCACATGAGCTGTTAACATGATATGTAATGGTCTGTAATGTGGTTACCGTAAAACTGCGTCCTTGGCGCCACTAGCTTGTTTTGACTGCTGATAACGATTTGCAACTCACAACCAGACAAGTTTCATGTCATAGTGTAGTGTTTAATAGCGTTGAACATGGCGCAATTTCTACCTACAAACTACGATGTGCGGACAGCAATGATATTTTGTTACCATTTGAAGAAAACTGCTGCAGAATCGCATCGCATGCTTGTCGAAGCTTACGGTGATCATGCTCTTGGTAAGTCACAGTGCTATGCGTGGTTTACAAAATTTAAAAGTGGCGATTTTGACGTGAGAAACGAAGAACGTGAAAGACCACCGAAAAAGTTTGCAGACAGCGAATTTCAAGCTTTGTGGGATGAGGATGACGCTCAAACGCAGCAGCAACTCGCGGATCAATTAAATGTGACACGAGAAGCAGTTTCCATACGTTTAAAAGCCATGGACAAGATTCAGAAGGTGGGAAAATGGGTTCCACATGCATTGACTGAAAGCCAGCAGGAAAACCGAAAACCCACTTGCGAAATTCTGCTCGACAGGTACAAAAGGAAATCATTTCTCCATCGAATTGTGACTGGTGACGAAAAGTGGATCTATTTCGAGAATCCTAAGCGTAAAAGATCATGGGTAACTCCAGGAGAACCGGTGACATCGACTGCAAGACCAAATCGCTATGGACGGAAGACAATGCTTTGTCTATGGTGGGATCAGAAGGGAGTGATCTATTATGAACTGCTGAAACCTGACGAAACCACATAATCGCAAAGCTTTTCTATACTTTTATTAGTTTCAGCTTTGATAGTATTTAATACCCAACGTTACCGACAACAAATGATCGATTTGCATCAAGCTTTGCGTGAAAAACGACCAGAATATGACCAAAGACAACATAAAGTGATTGTGCTTCACGATAATGCACCCTCCCACACAGCAAAACCGGTCAAGAAAACGATTGCGACGTTTGGCTGGGAAATCCTTCAGCATGCGGCTTACTCACCAGACTTGGCGCCTTCCGATTTTCACTTATTTGCGTCCATGAGACACGCACTTGCTGATCAGCGCTTCACATCTTACGAAAATGTACGAGAATGGCTTGATGACTGGTTTGCAGGACAAGAGGCACAGTTTTTTGGTCTGGCATCCACACATTGCCGGAACGATGGCAGAAATGTATCGCTAGCGATGGCCAATACTTCGAATAAAATAGTTCTTAGCATTGTTATCCAATCACTGTGTCTTTTCTGTACATAAATTCCGGTTTCATATTTACGCACCTGGCAGTAAGGACAAAATGTACGTAAACTGACCAGATAATTTAACATTCTCCGTAATTTCACAGCGACTAGACATGATCATATAATTTAACATTTTCCGTAATGTCACAAGGTCTAGATTGTAATAGTGTTGCAAAGCAGTCTAGAAATTTTTCTCAGTAAAGTTGATTTAAAAATAATATTGGACTTTTAGCCTTAAGGCTACCATACACTTCAGAAGGAATGTAGAAGGTACAGTACAGGCTCTGGTCTTATTTCGATATAAAATAAAGGTAAAGCTATCCCCTGTGCGATGCGCACGCACCGTGAACGGAGCATGGGGAATGTGGAGGTAGTGCCCCACATATTATCAACCTACGGCACGAGGTCAGGTGGGGTGGTCAGTCCCACGCTCGACCGCCTTTACCTTCCCAATGTACCCAGGAATACCAAGGACACTCTGGTACTCAATTTGATAGGAGGCTAAGTGCACATCAGAGAGCCAAGCATGAAAATACTGCGAGAAAAGTCTCCAGCGTCCTGGCTGGGATTTGAACCCGGGCCGCCCGATTCGTAGTCAGACGCGCTACCGCCTGAAAACACAGAATTTGTGTTATCATAAAGAGGAAAGTGTCAGTCTTTGTGACCAGGATCTCGGAACATGAACCCAGACTACCCTCACGATATGAGGCGAGTTAAAAAAAATGGATTCTAACTAAATTAACCAAGAAGGGGAGAAAAGGCTTAATTTCGTTCCGAGATTGAGTTTAAAATGGAAAGAAATGAAATCTCTTGTGGCATTACCATCGATTCCATCGCTACTAATCTTCTCAAGTCCGTGGTCTCTCACAGAGAGGTTAATGGATTTTGTCCCATTACTTCTTTATGTCATTCCCACTCTACATCCTACATCTATACATAATAGATGCAACTTTCCAAAGAAACGTAAAATAATCTCAAACGATTAGGAAAACTTTCCCATTATGCAATTTCTCCTAACAACGAGTAATTTGCATTGAATTGTGACCAACAAATAAAGCACATCTTTGGCAAGAGTCTTTCCAATGCTGTAGAAATGGACACAAAGACCACCCGCTGTCACCTACACTGACAGTGATGAGACCAATAGGAGAACTAGACTACCACCTCCGTTTCTCCGTCTACGGTATTCTTGCCAAGAGTCCAAGACCCACATATAAGTTTCTTTAGCTGTCTTTGGATCTCCTTTTATTTTTCAATGTGTTGCCTTAGCAACGGAGACTCATGTGAAGAGACAAAAATAAACCAAGTAATAAGAATAGATAAAAAAGTAATGGCAAGGAGGAGGAGGCAGAAAAGACAGAAGTAAATCGTTGAACTGTTCAGTCTCACTCTCTCTCTTTCTCTTTCTCTCTCTCTCTCAGAAAGGATGCTACACAGACTATACGACGTTGAAGACCAAACAAACAAGAGAAGATCAATATCCGTATCAGTACGGTGCTGCCCTCTTGTGAAACTTCGAAGAGATATCTAGGTTAAAAAGTTTTTGGTAACTTGTCTGCAAAAACTTACACTTGAAAAAAGAAGAAGATAGGAGCAAAAAGAAGAAAGACTGTGGAGAGGACCAGAAAAGCGGAGGGGATTGAAGAAGACAGAAGGAGAGCTCATTTAACAAGTTCAACTTATTGAAAAGTATCTCAACTGAAATTAATGAAGACAATGGTGGTGAAAAAAAAAAGATGAAATGGAAAAGATAAAGAGTTGGAAATTGAAGACACCGAAAGGAAATGAGAAGAAAAATAAATGCACCCAGCAGATGAAGTTGAGATGAATGTGATCGTGGTATAAGGTGAATTACGGTCAGAGCACACTCTTTTCATTTTGCTCATAGTATCACAAATGTAGACAGGCACATATACAGGCATAAAAGAATCAACATGCACGGCAGTGCATGAGCCAAGTTCTTCACGCCAAAAAACGTTAGCACTGCCAGAAGCATGTTATACAGGAACAAGAGTTTATGGCAAAATCGACGATTTGGGGGCCCCGTAAGAAAAAAGATGTTAAAGATAGGAATATGAGCTTTTGCCGTTAAGGAGATATGGTAAATATGTGCAGATGTACAAAATTTCATATTCGTATCTCAAACTATGTTCTAGTTGTGGACCCCTGAAATTGCACATTTTAGGCTAACTGACTCACTCACTCACTCACTCACTGACTGACTGACTGACTCACTCATCATATTGTTTAGGGTGTTTGGAGTAAGCTAGAAACATGAAATTTGGTATGAAGGTAGAGGATGATAAGTAGATACAGGAAAAATTCCGACATTTTGAAAAGGTCGCCATCTTGGATTCAAAATGGCCGCCAAACCTAAAATTTCAAAGAATACACAGCCTAACCGGCTAAAGATAGAACAGTGAAATTTGGTATGAAACTACATCATTGGTAGCAAATTAAGAAAACTTTTTAAAAAAATGAAAAAGTCGCCATTTTGGATTCAAAATGGCCGCCAACCCTAAACTTTTAATGAATACACAGCCTAAACGGCTGCCGCTAGAATAATGAAATTTAGTTTGACAGTACAACATTATTTGTAGATTATGAAAATATTACAAAATATCTCTAAAGACGCCATCTTGGATCCAAAATGGCGGGTGTCATAAATCCATTTTCCAACTGCTTGAGCCAGAGATACGAAATTTGGCATAATGATGTATTATCAAGAGTAGTTTAGGAAAACATAACAACGTTTAAAAAAATTCACCATCTTTGATTCAAAATGGCAGCTGAAATACCATTTTTCACATCCTTCGAGATAAAGAAATGAAATTTGGTATGACAGTGTATCATCACGAGTATGTCACGAAAATATAAGAAAACGTTAAAAATGTGTCCATCTTTTATCCAAAATGCCCGCCTAAGCCCCACTTTATAACCACTGAAGCTAGAGAAAGGTATGAAGGTGTACCATTACGAGTAGGTTAGAATAAATTCGGCTCTCCTCCCCTACTAGGTTACAGTTCCCAGCTGGAGCCTGATTGCAATAAAGGGGTGCGCCCCAGCGAGGCCATCTTGGAATTCTGGGGGCAGCGCCCCAATGAGGCGAAGCGAGTATATACATTACACAAGTGTAAAAAGCTGCGAAATACGAGCAAAAGCACCAGGGGTGCAAACTGTCCAGTCAACTCCTTCAACCTTAAAAAGTGGTGAAATGGAATATGGATGAACCCAATTTTTCGTGCCAACTTCCAATACTCCTGCGTGTCCCACCAAGTTTTACTCTTCATAAACGTTAGCATTGCCAGGAGCATGTTATACAGGCAGAATGTGGACGTTTCCCCATTCGGACGCAGCGCTCTGGAGTATGAGGGAATATCTGCATCATGGGGCGCAGTGCACTGCAGAATCTGATTGTGATAAAAAGACGCAGTTCCTCCAAACTCCTCAAGTTCGATGCGCGGCCTGCCGTGGGATTCTTGGCGCAGCAACGCGAGCGAATCGAGGGGAGTATCAACACGTACGGCAGTGCATGCAGCCGAGTTCCACGTGTCACAAAACGTCAGCATGTTATACAGGAAGAAGAGTTTATTGCGAAATCAGCGATTTTGAGGTTCTGTAAGAAAAAAGATGTTAAAAATTGAAATATGAAATTTCGAAGTATGACGGTATATCATCACTAGTAGATTACAAAATATCTGCAAAGACATCATTTTGAATCCAAAATGGCTGACTTCATAATCCATTTTCCAGACCGTTTGAACTAGAGATACGAAATTTGGCATAAAGGTGTATTAACAAGAGTAGTTTAGGAATAATTTACAATTTTGAAAAAGTTGTTAACTTGGATCAAAATGGCCGCACAAAAACTTTTTCCACACCATTCGAGCTATAGAAACGAAATCTGGTATGAAGGTGTACCATCACAAGTAGGTAACGGCAATGTAAGAACACTTTTTAAAAATCGCTTTCTTTAATTCAACATAGTTGCCCAAATACCATTTTCCAAACCACTGAAGCTAGAGAAACGAAATTTGGTATGAAGGTGTACCATCACGAAAATGTTTCAATAAATGGATCAAACCACCGCTATGAGCGTGCAGCCCCCGAGGCGATATGGGAAAAGGTCTGCATAGCATGGGGCGCTGTCCCCAGAAAGTCTGATCACAATAAAGGGGGCGTAACCCTAAAAATTTGAAGTTGGGGCGCAAACGGAATTCTGGGGCAGCACACCCAGCGAGGCGAACCTAGTATATATATATATACGTATAAAAAGCTGTGAAATCCGAGCAAAACATCAGGTGATGTTCGAGCCTTAGGGTTGGTGGTGGTGAATTTTAGGGCCGCCAGCAGGAAGCAAATTTGCTGTATCATCACAAGTAGGTTACAATAAATATGGCAAAGCTTCCCTATGTTTCAATAAATATCTCATTCCCACGGGTGGTGGGTATGGGAAAAAAATCTGCAACATGGAAGCACAGTGTCCTGGAGAGTGGTTACGATAAAGGGGCGTAAGTACCCAAAAACTCGAAGTTAAGGCCACAGCCAGCTACGGGGGGCGAGGACCTAAACGAGGCCGAGAGAGCGAGTATATATATTATACACCTACAAAAAGCTGTGAAATCCGAACAAAAACACCAGAGGTGCAAAAAGTGGAGCCAAGTTCTTTAGCCCTAAAAAGGTGTGAAATGGGAGACGGATAAGCCAAGTTCCTTGGTGACAACATGTAACAGGAACAAAGGAACTTGGCGCGAGGTGGCAAGGTTCATGATCCTCAAGCTATAAGGGTGGTGG
>JAGDQP010031658.1:0-17350 GCA_022664845.1 Lepisma saccharinum
ATTTTCGTAAAGATACTGGTCCTGTATTATCAAAACTAGACCTACACTTTCCATGTCGTGTTCCCACTTCTTCAGGTGCTGTAGCACATCCCCGGGCTCCGTCCTCCAGAGTCCCATCCCTATAGCTGGTATGAAAATTTCTATTTTCTTTTCGTGTTTCATTGCCGAAAATAAGTTCATTGTCACTTAAAATTCTTCTAGGAATGTTTCTCTGGACGACTTGACGTTTATGAACTTGCAGTTATATCTATTTCTAGACAGATAAAATTCTAGATATTTGTTTTCCTCCATATTGATCTTGTAGTATTCAAGATTCTCCAGATTCCTTCGTGTGATAAGGCCACCGTCTGAGCAAAACCTCTTGGAAAAGTGGTTAAGTTCGGATTTATATAATGAAGTATTACTTGATTTTCTAAACTCATGTCTATATATCCATTCTTGATTTCAAGGACTTTCGGTAAGTTTAGTATTGTCCTCAGTCATCCAATTATTTTATTTTTTGTAATTTTTTGTTGTTAAATTTTAAAAGCCTCTCGAGGCTTCGTTTTTTTCCTGAATGTTTTTTTTCTTTCGTGACATTGGTGATGCTGTCTCAGATCTATCAGGGTTACAGGTCATAGTCGAATCGATCTATGATGCGTTGCAACGCCAGCTTATAGTGTGGGCATTCGCTTTGATTTTTAGCCCCACACAGCTTTTTCCTTGAATTACAAGGAATGCAGATTTTCTTTTCCTTGTCTTTGCAGTCTATCTTCTTATGTCCTTTCTCTCCACAGCTGCCACGCCTAGCATCATTACGACAATGAGCCGCAATGTGGCCATACTCGTGACAGTTCAGACATGTCGTGATGACAAGGAAGTTTTTTACGTTAGTGGCCTCATATCCTATGTAAACACGTGGGTTCCTCAGGATGATCTCCCGTACCTGTTTTTGCACTTCCAAGACTAGATGGTATCTGTCTTGATTCTTTGGGCCCGTCTTAAACCTTGGTCTTATCAGTTGTTTTTGCTCTTCCGTGATGTTCTGGAGGTTTCTCTCTATCAATTCTTCAATTGCCTGTATTTCCTTGAATTCCGCTGGTACATTGTACATAATCATTAAAGGATTACGTTTGTTACTTTTATTCGTCAAGTCGAAATTTTGGGCCATCCCTGGATGTTTTCTTATTTTCTCTTCATCCTGCACTGTTGCCATTTGCAAGATGAGCGCCGTCCTCGCCTGTATAATTTGAAAATTTATGCGATCTTGTCTTGTTACGATTTTGGTTAGCCTCATCCGAGTGTTCTTGAGGCTTTCTCCCTCTTTGGGCTTTATCACGATCGTTGGTTTTGAATTCCTCTTGTTAGACTCTATTAGGTGTGTCTTCTCTGGTATCTTAGCTGTATCTCTTTTGAGCATGTCCGCGAAACTCAACACCGGAACTGTGGTTCCACTTTGACCCTTTGTTGCTTTTAGTGTCCCATTTTCTGTACAAAGTTTTTAATATCTTTCTGAAGTTCACGCATCTTTCCTTCTATTTCTTCCTTGCTCCTCTCAATCGGTTCGTTAGTTATTTCCAATTCCTTCATTCTAAGACTACCTTGGATAGCTTCATGTTTCAGTTGACTTATGTTCCTTTCCTGTTTGTCTAGTTCGATTTCCCTTTCTTCCAATTTGGTTTGTATCTGTGCTACTTGATCTCGCAATTTCTGAGCTGCTCATTCTCCTTTTCCAACTTTGCTTGGGTTTCCTCCAACTCAATTATCCTTCCTTCCAAGAATGCTTGGTGGATTCTGAGGTCTTCAATTTCTTTTTCTTCTCTTTTCCGCTTGGCAATCTCTTCCTCTTGTCCTGGAATTCTCTTCCTTTTGGTTGAGTCTTCAGGAATCAGTGCTGACGTACCTGGTCTAGATGTTACTTGTTCTGTTTCCAGGTCATGTGGCCCTTTCCTAACACCTCGTAGATATTTTGGAGTGCCATCTCTTTCCGTTTGCATCTTTTGCCATTCTGAGTTTACTTCGTCTACGATGCTTAGTTTTAGTTCTCTGTTTTCCTTGTTGCATCTCGGTGTTGAAGTATTTCTTTCTTTCTTCTTTATCTTTTAATGATGTCTCAGGTAGAACGGATTATTAGCCAACGTTTGACTATCTGATTTCGGGTTGAAGTAATCCGCTTCGTGCTTCTCTAGGCCGGACCTAGTGAAGTCAGAAAGTTCGAGCTTTTTCACCATGTCCGAAAAATAGTCCGCTCGCGCACAGAAAACACTATCACAAACAGAAAAACAATTTAGTTTATATATTAGGCTAAAGAAGGAAAAATAAAAATAGGCGCATCCCCGGGGACGCGGATCAGAGCACACAGCACCCAGAAGGCCGCCGACCCCAGTCCTGGAGGGGGGAATGGGAATGGATTTCTACGGGGGGATTTTTTCTTTTCTTTCTTTTTTCTTTTTTATGTTTTTTTGCTCCACAAAAATTGGGGGAACCCCCACAAAAAATCGGAAGTAGCCGGCCCCACAAACTTTCGGGGAGGAGGGAGCCCCCCAAAATGTTCGCGACCAACTCCGGACCAAAAACATTTGGGGGGCAATCCCCCATGGGTAGGACCCCCAAAAAATGCTCACGACCAAAAGCCGGGCCGAAAACATTCCGGGGTGGGAGGTTGTGACCCCCATATGTGAGGCCAACGACCTCCAAAATACTATGCACCCATCACCAACGGCCCCGAAGACACGGACCACTTAGGCCTTCATGTTCTTATATATCACTACCTCGGACTCAGAGAGAGAAAAAAATAGTGTTGAAAGGAACCAGGACTTAATTATTTCCGTTTAATAACAGTTTGTTCTTCAAGGACACCGGATGTTCTAGGTCAAGACACTCACAATGATGAGTCTTCACAGCCAACGTGGATGGCTTCATTTTAGTTCCATATGTTTAACATGGGAAACGTTTGGACCTTAATAGCTTTCACACAAAAAATCGTACAGGGTCCGTACCTTCTAGGAACGTTCCTCTTATGTTTATGAACAAATTAATGTACTTACGGTTTTTGTCCGCCCCGTTTACCCACGTAAAATCACACTAAAACACGGAGCACTCGCACACACGTCTGTTCAGGATCGAAGCCTATCCTACTTTTCAATATATACAAAGTGAGAATGAACATAAACAAATTAAAATTCTCTAAAAATGAAATATATTTCCAAAAGTGCATTAGTGAGCTGAGCTCAAAGTTGCAAACGCCGACGAAATTGGAAAAATCTTTCAATGACTTCATCCACACTTACGTGAAAATCCCTATGCATTGATATCAAAACTAAACCAGATAGTCTGTCTTGACCACTAGAATTTCTGATCCAGTCCTTTAGCCTTCTTAACGTGGAGAAAGATGTTTCTAGAGTGGCTGTAGGCACGAAGTGTAGTCAAAACTTTCAGCATAATTTGCAGTGTCACAAAATAATTCTTTCTGGCATGTGCAAGGGAAGCAAAGACAGATTGAGGTTATCTTCCACAAATCAAATCCTCCATTACAAACGTTTTCTGAGAAATTGTATAGTTCTGAATAAAACATGAAACATTGTGCTACATCATCAAACTCATACTGAACACACAAAGATGGTAAATGCTTTTGAAAAGACACTAAAATTGAATTGCGATTGCGAAATATTTGTTCTAATTGAGATGTGAAGTCACCCAACATCAGTGTGCGAATTAGGTTATCTTTCCAGGGGGGAGAGATAAAATAATTAATATTGTTTACTTGTAACTTAACTTACTGGAATATCATTGACAAAACGTTTGATCATATTATGGTAATTTGGGGTCTAATATTCAAATTGCTCTTCTTCCGAGGTGATTTACTGTAAACTTACCTTAGAGATTGTAAACTGTTTTCGTTCTCTCTACAATGAATAATTATTTGGTCACAGTGCTGCCTTTTCTAAAAGATTGGCAACACTTTCGATATCCTCGGGATATGAAATACTTTGTACTGGAATTTTTACGTAATAAACAGTCTTAAATATAGTCGGTACTCTTCCTTCTGTCCAATTATATGCCACGTTAACGGTTAATATGAAATACAAAATAATTTTCAATAAGAGAGTATGAAAGCAAAGTATCGCTTGACTGTAGGCTCTATATGCTAATCAGATTTTTGAAGGGTATTCTCAAAGTACTTGTATAATATACTGAGAAAGTAGCACAGTCTTCCCGCCCGAAGATGGAAAATAAGGGTCGTGGGCGGAACAAACCAGTGGTAACTCGCAGGAAAGAAGTAAACGATGTCAGTGCATTGAGAGAGTTGAAAGCTTAACAACACGTGAGTTTGGGATGTAGCCGCAGGTTTTTGTGTTCCTTCAAAGGTGTAAAGTTTTTTTTTTGTTTTTTTTTTAGTGTGGTGTCAGTGGCCTATTAAAGTATACATAGGCCGACGTACGTAGTAGGTACTCAATTGGCAAACGTACGTAGTAGGTACTCAATTCTTAAACACACGTAAAACAATATTTTACAAGGACGCCTTGCAAAAGTGCAGTTGCTTCGTGTCAAAAAAAAAAAAAAAAATGCAAGAAAGACAGAAAGTATAACTTATTTTAGGTTTCCAAAGAATTTCGTTACTTGCCACTTCCTTTTTATATACCAATGACTGCTCAGAACAAGGACTTCGTTATACGGTGGCTCAGTGGTAGAGCGCTCACCTCTGGTGGTTGGGGTCGTCGGTTCGATCCCCGTTCATGCAATATGGGCTTTGTAAAAAAGAAACACCCTGCGTGAGAGTTTTCTCCCGTTTCCTCACATTTTCTTCATTCCACTAATTCTCTCACCATCGTCCATACGGAGCCAAAGTTGCCTAAAGACCCTAAAATAAAATTCAAATACTTTGTTATCTAGCGGTTTATTTAGCAGACAAATGCCGTCATGTGGATTTAAACTTATGTCTCGTTCTGATAAACTTTCTCCTGTCCTGTAAAAGTTGGATTGATATAATGTCGCGAACAGGACTTTAAAAACCAAGCCACTAAGGCAGTATTTGCTTCAAACCGTAAAAGATATGGAAAGTGCAGTTTGTTTGTACCATCCTGCAGAAAAGTTTAGAAGAAAATACGAAGTAATGAGAAATATGACTACTTTACTATGTGCAAAGCTTCCTTTAGTAAATTAAAAAGTTGTACGTTAGGTCAAAACATGAACTTTCATTCGAATTAGGCAATTATCTAGAGTCCCCTCAGTAAAACTGCTATTAATAAACTGGAGGTAATTCAAAAATATTTTATGCGATTAATATGTCGTTAGCTCACACTGAACTATTACCCCCATAATTATGAGTATTAGTGTAGACTTTTCAATCTTTATCCTTTACACATGGTTAAGCAATACGATCAATATATTATCAATAGCAAGGTAAACAGCAAATTTCTACTAGAAAGTATTTGTGTTCAAATTCCAACACACTCCACTAGAGAGCATCATTTATTAGGTACCAGGAAATCCAAGGATCATCTTTTAACAAACTATTGGTGACTTATAAGAATTAACGTAACAGCTTAAATTTTATTGTAGAGGACTTAATTTTTAATGACATCAATATTCCTTTACCTGTTTTAATTATGTTACGTACGTAGTAATCATGTTGTTGATTTTACTTTGTTCAATATGTTCAAGCTATACGTATATTGATTGCACTGAAGCAAATTTATAAATTTGTAAATTTATTGTAAGTACATGTACTTTCTCTTAGTGTTGTTTTGGAAGCTGTTCACCGCACTCTACTTAATTATTATTATTATTTTAGAGTTTGAATAATATGGTCTCAACGAGATGTTGCTTGTAAGGGGACAATATAGTCGACCTTAATAGCCGTGTGGGCTAGGACGCTGGGGCGTCGACCATGGGGTTGCGGAACGAATTCCGCCAAGGGTATGAATGTTTATGGATTTTGAACTGCATTGCATTCAAATTATCTTGATGGGCCGAAGTCCATAGTTACTCAAATAAAAGTTTACCAAAGTTTTACGAGGGCACTATAAAAAATTAAAATATTGTTTTGTATCACAAAATGATTGTATTATTATTATTATTAATGGCATTCAAAGCCATTGAATAGATATAACAAAAATTGTGTTCATAATGATCCCACATAATATTTTTTCTCATCTGTGTGTGTCTTTTTTTAAATTTCTCCACATTAAGAGCTTTAATGTAAATACTAAGGGTTTTAAACTGCTCATTTTATTAAAACATAAAGGTTAAAGGAGTGTTCATTGTAATCCTTGCTTACAAAAATTAAAATCATATCGATACTGACAAGGTGAATGTCCATTGATTTTAGACACTGCAAGATCCAGAAATTTAACTATTTTGTCAGTCCTAAGCCTGAAAAGTGTGTAGGAAATCAGTTAGCTAGCGTTGAAATTGTTCTTGGGTTATTGGTGACGGAGAAAGCTGCTGACATAATATTTTTGCTATCAAAATGAGCTGTCAAATCGTAGGAAATATAAGACAGAATATTTCCTTTAAAACAGTTGTCTTTAGTGAAGATTCCAATCCAATTAAATGGGAAACAACTCTACTTTATATTACAAATTTGAAGTTGATACCCCGTAGAGATATTGATTGGACGTCACTGGTTTCCTAGTATCATAATTCAATTGCGCATATGCACTTTACTCTTTCTCTTTTTCTCTCTTATTTTTCCAAATCTCTAAGTAAAACATTTTCCGAGTCATAGACTTGGTGCGAGAATAGACGTAGACTCTATTGTCTAATCAGCACATATTTGTAACCCGATATTATGGTAAAAATTATATACATAGATTCCTACATATTTAGAGCTTGAAATTATTTCACTTCAGATAAAATATATATGAGTAAATCATTCATTAATTGCAAAAAGAAACCGATGTAAAGTACACGTTTTATTAAGCTGTATATCGTGCTCCCTTAGTCTTTAACCTGCGAGTGACGTTATCGTCAGGTTCTGACGAACGCTTCCGAGGATATTCAAAGTTCAGACTGTGCCGCCCTGAGTATTCTTCTTTGTAAGGCATAAGTCTGGCTCCTAACTCCGAATAATGCATTGTTATGAATAGATTACACCTTCCTGAAACGCCTATTCTCACTAGCGAAACGCTAATTTCATTTACTGTCGAGAAGTGCAGAAGTATATATGAATGAATCTATTCTAAACTTTTACTGCTTTTAGCGTTTTAGAGATGCAATAAATATAAAGTTCATAAATTAACTATCAGGATTCCTACAAGTTTTGTCCTCCAGAGACCAGAATACTGTGACTCTTTCGACAGTCCTAATCATTTACCAGGCCATAGCCTAACAGCCAAGTGCTATTTTTGATACGGCTCTCGGTCCCTTTTGGGTTTTATTTCTCTAAAATTTACAAACATTTAGAGGAAAGTATCCATATTTCTCCCACTTCTTTTTTGGATGCTCATAAAATTTATTGTAATTCTCATAACAAGAAGGTGAGTATTGCATTAACTTTTACAAACGTTAAAGTACAAATGTTGTGACTAGACAATAATTTCATCCATACAGCACTGGAAATAATGTATTTTCTAAAACAAGACAAAACTGGGTTTTTGAAAAAAATGGGTCCAAATTTCGCCCACTGCCTGCTGTCACATAAATAGCAACAATGACTTAAACATTAAAAAACATGAAATCGGCTTACAATATAAAGTGGAATACTATGAACAATTATACATCTAATTATGCATAAAAATACGAGTGTTACTTTTCTGAACTAAAGAAAAGTCTGTAAATAGAAAAACTCTGAGTCATTATAAGTTCAAAACACGGAATCTGGATAAGAAGTATATTTATCTTTTTTTTAAAAAAAATCTCTCGTTACTGCAGCCAAATATCACAGGGTAAAAGTGGATATTTTGCTTCTTTAACAACACAGTTTTCATGCAACCAAGTGTGACATTTTCTACATGCAACCCACTTTTCATCCATGTTTTCTTGGAAGTACAGTCTTTCATTAATGGACCACTGTGTCGTAATAAGTTATATATTTTGTGCTTTTTGATGTATAACTACAGTGGTCATCTCCTTTGCCATCTCTGCTTGATAAATAAAGTCGTTTAGCTTTGCTTCTACGAAGTTGCTTATTTGCCTCTTTTCAAATTTCTCTCGAACTGTTAGATGTGAAAATATAAGTGTCCGTTAGCAAATATATTGCGCGGTTTTCACTGAATTGCAGTTTGTTTTCTGCTCTTTTAAACTAATTCACGTTCCTCACGTTGCATAATACATCGTGTTAAATTTAGGGATTGGAAATTTAAACCCATCAGGTGGGTGACATTAGGACTCTCTTGACACTGTAAATGTTATTCTCCACTCACCAGGATAAAGCTCTTTCCCGTCAAACTTATCAATGCATATTGTAGCTCAATTATCATTCACCAGGCATGCTTATAGTTACTTTGAAACTTACAGTTGCTGAAGCTCTTAGACAACGTGGGAACCACTGCAAAACTCTTAACAAGGAGAAAAACTACAAACGACCACGAGACACACCACACCCTTCAAATCTTCGAGATTACTGTTCGCGCGTTACCTCGCACATGACAATTGACTACAATAATTTCAAACTCATTAGGCCGCTAGGTGAAATTTGGTTACTTGCCTCTATTGAAGGACTTGCCAAGGTGGGCCCAGCTCAATAAACCCAGTGGGTTTTTTTTCGGGTTGGGCCCACGTTAAGAAACCCACACTAAAAGCCAGTGGGTTTTTTCATTAATTTGTTTTTAAATGATTGCTTAAATAAGGGCATTCCACAGAAGTCCGTAATAATTAAAACCATTGATTTTTAGATTGTTAGAATACAATCACGTCTGTAATTATAACTCTGGAATAATATTTCTAACTAAAATCTACAACGCTTTGTGATATTGAAACACAAGGAAGTATTCGAGTTTAGAAAGGGTCTTTGTTAAGGTCCACTTTCTTCATTGTAGCATCCCTTTGTGAAACAGGGGAAACTCTGAAAAACCTCAGTCAGAATAGTTGGCCGTGGGGTTGTAACCCACGTGTCTACCCACTGCTAAACCACGCCGTGGCTTGAATCTAGTGAACATACCTTCAAGTGAGGTCACCCCCATACAGAACAGGCCCGCTTCAAGCCTTCCGATTCCAAAGTAGTGATACACCTGCTATCGACTGAGCTACTGAGGTATGTAGACAGCTTTAGATTTAATACATTCACATTTTATTTCCAAAACCAAAATAATAATAATAAAATAAACCCGAGAAACCCCACCTAGGCCCATGTGAGCGTTTTTTTTCAAACCCTGCTCTATTGTGCGATCTACTTTTACTGTGATCAGTGATTTTCTCATGTGTACAGTTATGACAGTTATATACAGCTATAGCTTTCCGGAAGTACTAGCTGTAACGCTGGCAATAAAAGCTTTGTCTACACACAACATATTTTTTCTTTAGACATGTATGTTTGGATTGTTTTGATAACTAGAACACACAGCCTTACCAGTCTCATTGTAAGTTCGTGAAATAAAAGCTATAACGGGTTAGAGGCAGACAATTTCATTGTTAATTGTTTTGTGTTTTCATGGGGTACGTTACCTCTATTGGATTGTTAAGCACACAACCGAGACATCGGTACTTCAATGTTAAGCCCTTATGGAATAACATCTCATCTCGCAAGAGTGAAGTCCTTTCAGAGCGTCAAGATTATTTTAGACTGCTTCACATAGTTCAGACAAATCTATACCCAGTTTCTGTAATACATTACTTAGTGGAAGAGATCATTTAGGCAACAAAGAATTACAATGAATTCCTCCTTCACCAAAGTATTAAGAAACAATTGTATTACTTTGTGGACGTTTTGAATGTGAATTGTACTGTAGCTCATTAAAGATATACACGATGGGTGCGAAAAGTTCAACAAATCCAACTCAGTCATACTTCTTTATCCACAGCGTGTCACATAGGCCTAAAAGAGCCAATTGCTTTCCTAGATTTTCAACAGCTTTTTGCTTTAAGATCTCGCATCGGGATGCAGATAAGTGAAATAAATTTATACAGCTTTGATGGTTCTCACTTGGGGTATTTGACACGTGTACGATAGTACAAAATTCATTGAATATGAACAACAGTGTACATACAACACATGAGGATACTCTTCCCTAATAAAAGATTGTACGCCATTGAATCAGGCCCACAGCTAAGGTGGGGCCAGTATGGGCGGCGGCCGCGCTGGAATAATTTTTGCCCGTACTAGCGTTTTTTTTTTTTAATTCTGAAATTTTAATTAAATGCTGGAACGTTTGGAATTTTAATTAAATGATGGAACATTTGGAATTTTAATTAAGATACATGAGACTTTGCGTACAAATTATTGCTTCAAAGTCCAATTTGGCTAAGACATCAATTCCTTTATGGAAATAAAGTCAAGATAAACAAACCACTTAAAACTGTCCACGTTTCATACTTGAATGTATAAGTTAACAAGAACTTGTAATAACGTTTTACTACAAGAACTTGTAAAATTTTATTTCTAATCTTAATTTCTTAAGTGTTTCTTTAGAAGTTTAAAGGGATAATGTCCTTATTATGATTGTGAACCGCAATCAATTCAATCCCCTTTAAAGCAGTAAATAATCGACATCTCACCAGCATATAGTATTAATTTTCACACTATCATTCATTATACAGATCACTTACGTCAATGGCTGCGTCCGCAGTCCGTCGTTGTTCTAATAAATCAACCTCTAAGGCTACTAAGTTAAAGCAACGACAGAAAACCGTCGTTGCGCTAGACACAGCCAATTGGAAAATAGTCATCTATCATGCATTTTGTAGTGATTTTTTAAATTATCATAACAATTCGTGTATGAATTTACGCACACAATTCGAAGGAAAATACATTTGTTTAAAGAAGTATCACCAACTATCGTTTCAGTTCAGTGTTCCGAAATGTCGAAAGCAGCAACATTCACAGATATTTCCTATCGAAAATGGAATACTGCTCTAGACTGTGCCTATATGGCTTTCCAAGACATGAGAAAACGGAATCCCATACTGAATCCAGAAAAATGTGGAAGAAAAAGAAATTCGGTATTCTGCATGTATTGTTTCAACTGTGGTTAATGAAAAGTTACTGGAAAATATCAATATTACATTCAACCTCAAGTGGAAATTATTCAGTTTTTAGACATACATAAACTAGCTTTTCGTGGGTACTATTCCGGTGTGGAGAATACACTTAAATGAATTTGTTTGCGAAACTGTTTGAGTACACTTTGAAAAAATCTTAAAATGCTACGGAATGTGCTTCTATCGTTCTGAAAAAAAACGCAACATACCTTATTTCCTACAGAATGAAATTATTAAAATCATGGCAGACGTGGTTCGAGAAAGTGTTGCAGATGGCATTAAAGGTGTGGAGGCTCCATGGTTTATGTTTTAAAGGATGGAACTCAAGATAACAATTAACAATAATAGAGAAAATGTTGCGATTGTTGTCTGGTATATGAAAGATGGTCGTGTAAAAGAGTCTTTGCCTGACCTAGGCCTAATAATAGCGAGAAAATTTATGTCGAAACTTTTACAGAACCTACAATATAAATTACGTGATGACAATGGCATTAATCAATTCAATATACCAATCTAATGCTATGATGGTGCTAGTGTTATAAATGGAGTAAAAGGATGTGTAGATGCACAGGTACAGAAAAAGTTTAGAAGAAAATCTTGTATGTACATCGTTTCAGTCGTCACCTTCATGGTATTTTTAAAGACAATTTCGGTAATACTTCCTATAGAACATTTTTTTTTAAATAGTGTATCCCATAAATAGTGTATCCCATAATACATAGTTTCTTTCACCGTAGTAAGATTGCAACTATATGTTTATTGTTCGTCTTTTAGAACATCGGTAGTCTGTATAAGTTCAGATTATAAATGTAACATTTTCAAATTATGTAGAAATGTTAGGAGTTTTAGAAGTAATACCAAAGGACAAGACGTTTGGTGGAGAGGACATTGCAAACAGCGTGAAAAACAAAACCAGTGATGCGCTCTTTACAATTTCGTTTCTGTCTTACTTTGTTCGAAAAAAGTATTTGGGCTTCAACATCCAGCTGATGCAATTTTGGAGACTCCTAAAACCAGTCTAAGAGATGGAATGAAGTGGTGAATCCGTTTTATGAGAATTGAGACTGATTGCGAATCAAAGCCAATGAATAGAAGGTAGAGTAGAATGAATGAATCATTGAGTAGAATGAATCAGCAACAGAAGTAAGGAAAACAAATGTATCAAAGATTTTATTATTCTCCAAACATATGGTTGGGCACTTTTCGTTACTGACAACATTTAAGTGGAAGGAAAGTACGTAATGACGAATCTTATAATTAAATAGTATTAATTTATACATAATATTTTCTTAGTTTATGCTTGAACACAAATGCGTGTATTCCATTTCTAAAGCTAGAGTATTCCTGTATCTAATTTTCGCCGCATAAATATACATAAATTATTTAAAAAGACTACATACCGTATATTGTTGATCCCTATAAAATTGTTTGCCCATTCTTAAACCTATTTCTGGCTACGGGCCTGCATTGAATTTTTCACGCATTGAAGAGACTCCGTCATAGCCTTGTTCACATAAAAGCTTCAATTCTAACCCAATTTTACGACAAGTATGAATGAAGGCTGACGCTAACCCACGGCCAGTTAAATCTTTGACGGTACTAAACTGATGAAATCCTCTCGTAAAATAAAATGATGGGTATCTTTTTTTGTACAGTGAGCTAATTTAATTCTTGAAGTTCAAAATGAGCAACGTAGGCAACCCAACTTACATGAAGGTTCTGGACAGGAACGAGACAACCTGTCTTCTTCTTCCCTTTCCCCTATCCGTTGATCCAAGCACCACACTAGAAGGTATCGCCAGCCGATAACTTGATCTCCTGATTTTATCGTCGAAGGTTGTATAAATCCTACAGCGATCAATAAAACAGAAGGAAATGGCTTTAGGGCAACTTTCCGTGAGTTAGCTGATATCTCAGCAATGTTTGAAAGGAAAGAAAAAGAAAAGTTTTTTCCTTAACGTAACCTCACATTAATCTAAAGTGAGAATATATAAGTAAAGATTTTAGTTTATTCTTTTATAACGTAATTTAGCAATAAATGGGGTCCGGGTTCGATTCCCGGTTCTGCCAAGGGATTTTTCCAAAGCGAGAGGATCTGGAACGATGCTCACCCAGCATCGTGATACAATTGGGGATCTGCTGTAAATGAAAGACAGTGGCGTTCACTTTTGAGAGCTTCGGCTCTCCTCTCCCAACACGTCTGGTCAGCGTGGGGACAGTAGACCAACTCCTCCCTCAGGGAGATGCCTCATCCAGTAGTGGATTGAATATGGCTTGAATTTTTATATTTTTATTATATACTAGGTCCGGCAGGGAGGTATGATTGTTTTGTACAGACTGACATGCGTGCTGCGGTGGGCCGAATATGAACTGGAATGGTTGAATGTACTCATTGCCACATGCCATTTCACTAACAATGGATCCTTGGTCTGTAGTGTATCGTGTGTTTGTTTACAATGCTTTCATTGAAACGGGCGTTGGAATAACGTTGAAATTACTGACAGACAACATCGTTTTGATCATAAGTAACGAGGCCCACTTCCATTTATCGTGGATAGTAAACAAACAGAATTTCAGGTACTTGGCACCCAAAAACCTGCAAGAACAGTATCAAAAACCTCTGCATTGCGACATATTAACTTTTGTGCGGCTTATCTTGTACCTGAATTATTGGGCCTTATTTTTTCATTAAAACGGATGAACAGTGTCTGTTAACACAGATCGCTAGGTTCACATGTTGCGTGATTATTTCCTGCCAGAATTAAGAAGATGACGCATGAACATCAACAGACTATGGTTTCATACATCAAGAGCAATTATGTTTTTTTTTTCGAAACATTTTTCTGGACATCATTGCGTGGGGATGTTGAGTGGCCTCCTCGATCACCAGATCTGTCACCTAGTGACTATGTTTTTTGGGACTACCTAGAAAGTAAAGATTACATAGACAAACCACGTACTCTTGAAGCCCTTTCCGATACAATAACGCAAGAAATTCAAAGGGTTCATTGTCCCATGCTTAAAAGTGTATGGACAATTTCACCAGTCGTCTGCAAGAAAGTCTCGACAAAAATGGATGCCACCTAAGTGATGTGATTATTCGCAGCTGAATATTTTTTTCTTATGTTTCAATTTGTAATCTCAAATAGCAATGTAACATTAATAGATAATAACCATAAATTTTGAAATTCGTTAAATATAAAGTGTGACAATCTTTTCAAAACACCAAACCAGTCTAATGAAGAAAAATGTTCCTTTGAAGAAATTCAAAATTAAGCATTGTTTCGGAACTAGAGGCACTCAAAGTTAAGGCGGCATCGTCACAAATGATTTAATAACTCGACACATAATGACGGAAGTTGTGTCGGCTAACAGATCTCACTCGAAGTAGTGACCGATACCTCTTTTTAAGCAATGTTTATGACTGAGAGAGTGCCACATAGACAGGTTTCGCAATATACGAATGTTAGTATCAAAGAATTAAATGGATTAGTAGAGCTAACATAGAATGGCGCAAAGTTCGGGAGGTACTTATTTGCATCAAAACAAGAAAATTGTTCGTTTGAAGAAATTTTGCGAACTACATGAGCTCAAAGTTACGTCGGCATCGTCTCAAATGTCCAATAATTGTTCTAGACATAATATAGAAGAAGAAGGTAAAGGCAAGGCGGAAAGATCAAAGACACTATCAGCGAGAACATTGTTACGAGCGGCTGAAACAAGCTACTGAGCTTTTAAGGACATGACCAGTTGTTAGTGAAGTAGGTTCCGAAACACTCAGATCAATAGACCCTCAAGGAATCGAATCCATGGCCACGAGCACCAAAATGTAAATATTGTGTGTAACGCTGTACACAAGCCTATCCAACGAACAAATAACTTTGTAGTAAGTTCCCTACTTTTATGTGTACTGAAACTATTCTGCACTCTGAAAACGGAATTGAAAATGATCCTAATCACAAAATAATCATTCACGAGATTGGTTTTATGTAAAATAACTAAGTGGGATTGCAAGTAAAGGAGTATGGTGATACTATAGTTTATGGAAGTGACGACTATGCAATGCAGTTCGAATGTTATGCATGAAGTCGAAAAACAAAACATCAATTGACGTGCACTTTTATTATTCTATATAAAGCCACAATAATAGTATGTCTTATTTGCAATTATAACTACATATACCAGGATATGAGACTACATATACTGGACTACAATGCTACGTGATGTAGTTTACCTTTAAGTAAAGTTTAATCACAGGTTCAAATCTGCGGGTTTTATTATAAGGAGTAGTTCTAAACCCACTTCACCAGAAACTTTTTTTCGCCAGTTTTTTTCGACCGTTCGTAACAATTCTTGTTGATGATGTTTTGTAATTTGTTCCTGAATTACTTTTACCCTATTACTTCCACCCTTCTTGTAATTTTATTAGATCATTAGTATTTGCTAATTAGTGCCACAATAATTTGTTACTTTGAATGTGAACACCATTAGCCATTGGTAGAGAAGAAAAGCTGAGCGTTCCGAAGTAGCTGGGAAAAGTAGAAAGTTCTTACTGTTCCTGGATTCGAATTCATATACATGGAGTGGAGATAAAAAAATAGTAACCATCTGCCACGGAGACTTCGCTTGACAGCTTTCAATTTAGGGGAAATCTTGCATCGCTGCAATAACAGCAAGTTTGTTCAGCTTTCCTCTTTCCGTATTCCACAGAAAGGTTATACACCACATGTTTCTTCACTGATATTATTCCATGCCTTCGATTCCGTCCGAGGATTCTGCCAGACCCCACCCCCTTATGGGGTGTCACCCCGTCCAAATCGTCGACTACTCTCCCCCAACCTTAAAATCGTTACTGTTAAAAATCGAAATAAACGCTAACTCCACTTACATCCCCGTAACTTTGGGTTTACACTTTTCAAACTGAAAATTTTGGTGGAATCACTGGTTCCATCTATTTGTTAATATATATTTCGACGAGATAGAGCAGTCTGTAGAGTGCTGGGCTTGTTATAGGGTGGACCTGGGTTCGATTCCCGGTGTCAGCCAACCTGATTGAGGTTCTTGTTGAGTTTCCCTTCATCATATCATGGAAATTCGAAGATTATACCTTGAATAAGGCCAGGATGATTCTTTCCAAAATCTCTATCCAGTGTTAAATGTCATGAATGTGGAGATTGTTAAATAAGTAAATCATATTCACTGCTACCTAGTACTCCTTCTTCACTTCTACTATCAATCTTTCCGTGTCAACTATGTTTATATTTCCGCAACTAGAAGTCGAATCAACTGAAATTTGACTCCTTGCTACATTTTTCTTTTCTCCGTACTATTCCTCCTGAGGCTATAACTGAAGACAAAAGACGATTAAGAGTTAGTTCTACAATCGACGGCTAAACTTCTAGTCACCGCTAAGTTGAGGCCAAGTCTGATTTTGGACAATGAGAGTACGCAAAATTAGAGTTGGCCTCAACTTAGAGCTGACCAGAAGTTTAGCGGTCGATTGTAGAACTGACCCTAAGACAAAATCTTCTTCCAATAATACTGCAATTTCCAAGAAATGACCAGATGTCAATTCTCGGGATTTCGTTCTTCTAATAAGATTTAAGTGAAAATAATTCAACATTTATTTTTACAAATTGTTTTCATTTTGCCTGCATTAAACGATTCAAATAAATATATATAGAGAGAAAAATGAAGCATAATAAAGAAAAATACTTACAGCTTATAAGTATTTTCCTTCGTTTTTCTCATAAATGTATATTAAATTGCCCTCCTGGCTTTCGTTTGTACTTTATATATATATATATAAAGTACACTTTTATATACTGGAAATCCGCCACTTTTAGATCTGGAAAATCTAGAGAAAAACAGAAATGCATTCGAGATAGAACCAAGCAACAGATTCAGCGCCTTGGAAGAATTAGAGGATGAAGAAGACATCAATAGCAGAAATAAAATACTGACCGAGATAATAAGAGAAACAGCCAAGAGAATAGCAGGCACCAGAAATAAAAAAGAGAGCAAAATCTCAGAAGAGACTAAACTCTTGATGATGAAAAGAATGGAAATGAAAGAAGAGGAAAAATACATAAAGAGGATTGAATACATAGAACTAAATAAAATCGTAAGGAAGAAAATAAGAGGATGTACGAAGATATAACGAAAATCTTGTTAGAAATACAATCGAGGAAAAGAAGAGCCTGAAGAAAACCAAACAGCAGCTCATGATAGG
>JAGDQP010031659.1:0-21809 GCA_022664845.1 Lepisma saccharinum
GATTTGATTTCCCTAACGAAACTGTCCGCTTTGCGCTGTATGTCATGTTCATTGCCAGTCACTCTCTTGCTAACTTTGTGGGTTATCTTGCGACAAACTATCTTGTTTCTCTTCTTGAACTTTTTACCCAGGTTGTGGATGCTTTGAACAATAACGTGTCATTAGGGTCGAGTTGTTTCTTAAAGTTCATTGCCCAGAGTCTCAAAGTGCGGGCATGTATTATTGCATATTGACGTCTCATTTCAATAAACTGTTCAAGCACTTTCCTATTTATCGTGTCAAGCATCTGCATGTTTCGCTTTCGTTCATTCACACGTGTGAGCGTATTTCGAACTTTTGTAACACTTTTTGTTCTTTTCTGTGCCATAACTGTGTTGAAACTCACTCTAGGCGTCATATCAATCGATAATCCAGGAAGACATCGCTGTGGGGGATCAACATTTTCATCTTTTTCTCTTGGTTGCTTTGTCCAGATCGTATAGGCATCAGCCAAATATCCTTCCGGAAACTTCGTTTTCAGAGATTTTGGTGGCGAGGGACAGTCACTTGACGAACTTCTGCATTCTTGACTACCATCCGGTGGTTGACGTTGTGTATTAGATGATTCACATTCTGCGCGAAATGTTGACGTATCGTAACATTCATCTGCGACGTAACTAGACAGTTTTTCGTTATCTGAAGCCGCTTCGTCGATCACAAGTGTACACATCTCATCCACGACAATGTCCTCTTCAACAAGTTGTTTTTCTTATATGTTCGAATACCACAAGCTCTTTCCTCGTTGGAACTTCGTCCAAAACACCAAAATAATCCACTAAAACATGAACTATCACTGACTGTCTCATCTTGTATGACAATGGAAAACGCACAAAGCGTAATATGAAACAGTATTTACACTTCCACATCTCATTCACTAAACAAAAACACACGCTAGAAACTGTTCCACGGTGATCAACGCTGGGAACGCTATTCAAACAGCATACAGTAAAAGTGCCTTTACTGTTGCTGGCCGGATGAGCGCATTTTCCGTCCGTCTACAAACGCCGAACTTACCTTCCCTCTACTTCTTCCTTTCACTTCGTTGTATCGCCATTTGACTCTTACAAGTGCTGTGAGTATCAATTGTCCCACGTCCCAACCAGCTATAATTTGTGTTCCTATTACCCGCGTTTGGATGCATTAGAAAAAAGTGAGAGTTATGCATTACACTTCCGTAGCCCCGGTGAATAAGCAGACAACTCGTGAAAACAAAGTGTTACACTCGAGGAAAGAAATCCGTGTTTTCTAATTCTGTAAACAGCTTTTCCAGATTATCTTATACAGATTTAGTAGAGTACTTTCTTGGTTTGTGTCTTTCGTGTTACGTGACACATTCGTTTACTTCCTCTCCTACAGATCATATGATTATGTTACTGTATACTGTAATATGACCATATTCACATTGGAAATATAATTATTTTATTACTACCTCATTTCGTTTTTAGTCGGCGCGGATAGCCATGTGGTCTACAAGGCTAGGCCACCGACTTATTAAGGATCGCGAGTTCCAATCCAACCTCGGACACAGAGGTTTTTATTGTACTTTTCACCTTGCATTTCATTGTCATCTTTCGTCTTTCATAATGGTTCGGATCCCACTGTACGTTGTAGGTCCCGTCCTATATAGCTTTGGTGCTGACACAGGACGTGAAAATGGCATCACTCAATTTTGTTTTTCAAATGCATCCATATTTTGTGACACTCCTGACATTTTGCTATATTTATACTATCGGTGTTATTCTGCGTTTGAATCAAATTCATACTATGAGACCCAGATTCCTTGATTACCCTCTGTTTCCACTTATCAGATTTCTACATTGTCCATTTTCAGCACACGTCGCTCCAACAGTGTGCAACACTGTACCACTACACTTCACTCTTATGTTTCGTGATAATAGTGCATTTTAAATCTGTGCACATTTGTATATGGTGCTATTTCAAACAACATACTTTTCTGCTGAGTTGGCAACACTGCTTGATCTATGGCAACACTGTTTGTGGTTTTCAATACGAAAGTTTGTTTTCATTATATTGTGCACCTTTGCTTTGATTGCTTTAACGGTTTTCAAGATATTTACTTTAAACGTACATATTTCCATGATATAATTTTTTGGATATTCAAATGTTGAAGCCCCGTAGGTCCTATCCTTCTGGTCCATAGCACCTTACATTTTGCTCATTTTCATTTCTCATGATGTTCTATCAGATGTGATATGTGGCAATCAGATTTGAGCGACAACTTGTGGGACTTTCCCTTGTAAGAACTAAATCTATTCAATTGCGATCTCAGTATTGGATGAAAATAAATACAGCTTGGAGGGAATATAAAGTAGCCTGTTATGTTGTATTGTAAAATTGAAAGAATTATTAAGAAATTGATTTGGTATCTTCCACTTATCATTACAAACCCAGAAAATGGATGCGTCCCGACTACGAATCCGTAGCACAGTTGGTAGGACATTGGTTCGTCATTCGCAAGGTTCTGGGTTTGATTCCAGCGGTAGGCCTCATTGAGGTTTGCTTCCTAGGGTTTCTCCTTAGCCACATCAAGCTAACACTTGTATCTTCCAAACTAGGCTCTGCCGACTCCCTCTCCCATCCTTTACGATACCCTATTCCAAATTCAACCAAAAATGACTAAGTGGAATAAGAAATTTAAAGTATTAAAGGTGTCTGGAAAGGAGCTTTCGGGACACCATTTTCTTTTATCAATAACCGGGCCTAGATAAACCATGAAGCTACTTCGAAATACCATAGAATTCCTGAATATTATTAGTCGATAACTGTCTCTTGTTTCTATAAGCGTTGATTCCAGCAAGCGTCATAACGAAGTAGAGGACGTTGTTATTCTCTTTCCTAGAACTTACACAATTTGTAAACAATAGTAAAGGACATAAGTTTCACATTATGTAGGTACATTTTCCTATTTTTTTCTTTCTGTAACTTTAATCTGCGCGTACTTATCATTTGCTGTTTAATTTCTCAGTAATACTGTCTTTCCGCATTGTCAACCATATCTTTGAGGTCCTTAAAATTCCTGTATAGTTCTCGAAACGTGGCACTAGACAGAAATAATTGAAAAATAATTAACAAAAACAGGTTGATATTGAAATCAATAATCATTCAGATTCACTGATCACCCAGAACTTATACAGGCAGCTTAAGAAAAGAGCCGATGCGAACAACTACTCGATGTATTGAAAGCCCAACACAATTTTAACACAGAAATGAAAAAAAGAGTCTTCAATTTCTCTTCTTTTTTTTTAAAAAAAAATGACAAGCATTAACTGATATATTCTTTTCTTTTGTTAAAGGAAGAATGATATTATAGACAAAAATGGCGGTTTGAGGGTAGGGGGTGAGGCTTTCGATAACAGGAAGATGGTTTGCATCGTCAGCATTGTCTCCCCAACTCAAACACAATGAGATTGGATTTTTCTTCGTCTCCACTGAAATGAAACTTCTCGTCTAGAGGTCCTAAGAAGCGAAAAAATAAAGAGAACAGAGCTAAAGAAGAGAAGACGGAACGAGAAACGAAAGAAATCCATACGCTGAAGATTTATTGGAAGACATCATTCCAAAGTTAGTCCACTTCTTCTTGAGCGGGCATCGAACACAAATCCTTAGAGATTAAGGCTCAATTACAAGAAATTTCACTCGAGGGTTGCCTAGCAACGTGTGGGAGGAGGGACAAGAACGGAAAAGAATAAAGGGACTAAAGAGGGAGGGAATGTGAAGGATAGCAGAACTCTAAAAGTAAGAGTGTAGTGGAGGAGGACAGGGAATAAGGAAATATTCCGTCAAAGCTGATTCGATTTTCAAAGGATGTCTACCATCCTTGTCTTCTTTTCTCTATCTTCGTTTTCTTCTTGAGGTTATATGCGGATAGTGTAGGTTTCTATCAAAGTACTAAAAACTTATTGTTTGCTTATGCAACCTCAGCAGTTGGTTTCGTTTGTATGAACGTGATGAGGAAGATGGGAATTCGCTTTATCTTTCGTTCGTAAAGGTCTGCATCAACAAAGAAGAAGTTTGAATCAATTGAAGAAAGAAAGTATGACCTAGAAGTAATAAACTCAATTGTTATCTTCCTTACAGAGCTGGACAACTTGAAAGAGTTAACTTGCTTCTGAAAGTGTAACATTCAGACAAAATTTTAAAAATTAATAAAGCTGTTCTAGTTTGTAAGAATATGTTTTACATTGACATAAACGAACTGGATTTGTTCAATTCTAGAACGCATAAACAGAAAACTTCATACAATAATTTTAATTTTATATTTGAATATTGTCCAGCAAAAGCCTTGCGGAATAGATGTTACTAGTATAGTACTTATTCAGTCTCATGGAGTAAGTAGAAGCATCAGGCAAATGCCGGTTTTCGATAATTTTAAATAGAAAGATCAACTGTAAAATACCTTTGAGAAAGTACTCTGCACCAGGGTTGCAACATTAGTCTTTCCGTTGGAAGAAAACCAAAAGTTTTTACATCAAAATATTAACGATATGCAGCATGGTTTCAGTGTATATACGAAGCTTATAGTTTAATCATTTTTAGTGTATTAAATACTGAAAAAGGAAGTAATGAGTTGTTAAAATCATCTATTCGTCTGACCCTTGTTCCAGTTTGGACAGAATCACATCACTTCTTAACATTGCAGAAACATTAAGATTGCTGTATGCCTTTCTCTGTAAATGCATTACCGATACCACTTTTAAAGTATACTTCATTGTATGCTAGTTATTTTAAAATAAATATGTCTTGTTTAATTTTACCTCTATAACGAAGGTGTAAGGAAACATAAATTTTAGTTCACGATTGCTAATAGTTGAATAGCAAGTTATATGTCACAATAGGGGCAATAAGATATAGAATACTGCAAACAGTTTGAAATATTATTAAATTTAAGTATAATTATTGTTAATTCTAGGACTATTCGGAAATGTTCCAGACAGCAATATTAACCAGTCTTGTTGTAAAGTTATCATTTTTGTATTGCTTTAAATTCTCAGGTGGTAATTGCAAAATATTAAACTACCGTGTCATTCAAACACAGAGGAATTAGGACAGATAAGAATATGGAAAGTTAAATTTTGAAATTTTCAGAAGCACAGTGGTATTTTTTCGTACGAGTTAAAGTATCATATTGTTTTCCTTTTTTTCGCAAAGGGAGAAATTGATAATTTTGAAAAATTTTACCTTTTTAGCAAAAACTGTTAAAAAGTATAAATTTAATAAATTTACTCTAACCGATGTAAAGTCTAAAGCCACTCCACAGCAAAGCAGGAAGACTCAACTAGCAAATCGGGGGCCCGCCGCACCCTGCTGCCAAAAGGGGGCTTACCCGAACTCAACATGGTCAAACCTGCTTGAAGACAGGCCGACATTACCACACAGGAGAGGGCATATAACGTAAAACCGCTACCGGACCTGGAGACAGAACCATATCGGAGACAGTGCCTTCAGCCATATCGGAGACAGAACACACTCTAGCCTAGACACGAAGCATGTGTAGAAGAATTCCGAAAAGAAGTGCCAAGAACACAGGAAGTTTGGCGAAGAAACACGCAGGAGAAGCCTCCAAAGGGAAAAGGGGAGACGCAGGTGAGAATATCTCACAGGAAAGCAAACCACTAAACACTAGTTTAGCAACCTATCGCAACCAGGCCCCGAAAATAGTACGAGGCTCAACACAGCTGAGCATAAGTTAATTTGACACACGATCTTAGACAAGCTGAACCAGTTTGGCTATTCTGTAAGATTACGGAAAAGTAGTATCAAAACATCTAACTTTAACTGTATTCACTTTCTCACATGCATAAATATTCACACTCTGCGGGCTGAAATCGTGAAAGGTTAAGAACTGTTTTCCTTTATACCACAGTAATATTAATCTAGCTGCTTCATAATAAATTCCCAGACACAGGAATTAACAGGTGATCATAATTTATTTTTCTTGAAAAATCACAAAAGCAGGGCAAAAGACTGTTTGCTGAAATTCTTGGACGAAAAAGTTTCTGAAAGTAATCTTCTAAACATCAAACGAGTTTCAAACATGCTGTTATTACACATATCGAAACGGTAAATTCTTAAAAAAAAAAAACTCTCTGGTACAGAGGCAAGATTTCGTACACTTGATTTCCAAAAAGATTGTTTTGGACATGTTAAGCATACTATACTTTAGCCCAGTTAAGAAGAACTTCTACAATTACAGGAAAAATAATACTTTTTACAACGAAGAAGAATTTTTATTTGTCTTACAAGAATCGCAGCTACTAGGAATTACTTTACGATTAATGTTTCAAAGAAATTGGCATCAAACAAATTTATATGTAACTTTGCATTTCAGAACCTTGCACAGCCTAACCTGCGCTCTGATCATATAAACGTAGTAACTGTAATCGGGTTAGGCAATAATTTGGAATACAAATTTATATGGGTGAAAATGGCTTACGGTTGGCAAACGTAACGATAAAGATTTGAACTTTTCTAGCTATCGAAATAAACGTTACTTATCTTTGAAACCTTACGTTTGACACACCGATATATCGTAGTAATTTCAAATTATTTAAAACATACCAGCAACGTAAAGGTAAATGAAAATTCTTGATGAAAAAGTAGCGTGCATTCAAAGAGTGGCACTGAATGAAGTGCAAGGTAAATATTCTAAGTACACAAACCATATTTACTGTGTTGAATTTTCATTCTCTAAACATATATGTGAACAGACTTGGTTTTGTTGAGAGAAGGAGGAATTTGGGAAAAGTAACCATACATTACCTGGAATGAATCATCCCGAGCTCTAAACAAAGTTAAACAGACATTATGGTATCAAACAAACTTCCAAGCACAAAACCACAAACCACGATCATGCTAATAAAATTGATCATTGAAACACTATTCACACTTGCACAAGAGAAAGAGGTTTAGAACCACAAAATTAAGATTTATTTTTATTCAAACAAAACTAGAAAACCCACTGCAAACAAATCACTAAAACAAACCATTTCACACTTAAGACGAAAATTTCACCACAAACCACAACTGAGATGTTCCTTCATATCACCTCCAGTTTGTACAAATATGATCGACGATAGACGCCAACTTCAGCAATTATTAAGCAGCTCCCCTTTACGAAAAACTGGTAGAAACTTCCTTCCAAAAGTTATGGAACATCACACGCTGGGATCGCTATTTAGCTTCATAAACGTTTAAATTAATTTGCTGCCCTTTAACTTTAATTCAAATGATTTCTCTAGTAGCGCGATCCTGAGCAGCTTCTGCTGCAAGAATACATGTTTTTCTACTACTGAAAAAATATCCAATGAGAGGAGAGAATGAAAATTGACAACCGGAGAGGAAGGGGGAGTGGCTTAGCTGACCAGATAACGATAAAAATAAATCAACAATCTGATCCTTTTAACTGTTTACGAAGTTTTTTTTTAACGAACGAAAGATTGTTAAAGAAAATTACAAATAAAATATCAAGTAATAAATGAAAAAAACAATAAGATAAAATCGTCCCGCCAAATAACAATCAAAATATGTTCTGTATGGCTCGGCTTCTTTGATATGTGGACAAATAAAGCTCTTTGATGAAAGCCGAAGACGAAACATTTTTCCGAGATAATAGGAACATAAAAAATAATACAAAAAAGGGGGAGAGATTAAGATGTGTAGAGACCAACAAAAATTGGTCGTTACACCGAAAGACTGTAAAAAAAACATATAGAAACATCCTCTTAACTCACATTCATTTTTTTTTCTGAGAGTGATATCAATCTCAAAAGAGCTATTTTAGTTTCAAATTCCGTGAAATTGCAGAGAAGTATCTGTGAAAGCATATGGGAAAATCTGATACTTTAAAAACATTTTTTTTCTGTAAAATTGTTAATATTTGTTAACTGCATATTTAAATAACTTCTAGTGTCACTTGCTCTGCACATATCTATTAAGCAACAAATAAAATTTCACGATCGGATATTAGAAACGGAATTTATTATTTAACTCCCGTATTAAATATACATATTTAAAGCACAACACAACGTTTAGTCTACATCTGTAGCCAGTGTCTACAATATCTAAGTACACCTAATAATGGCTACATACGTAGTCGAAACGTTGTGTTTTGCTTTAAAAATGTTTACTTAATACATAATCGTAATTTTTGTTTAATAGATTTGCTAACTACGTCTATCGGTAGACTTTGTATTCGCTCGCACTGGTAAACTTGTGCAGACTTCAATGGAATGAAAATTGAGAATCGAATTGAATTGAAGTTTATTGAACACCACAGACATAATGCTCAGTTTCATCAAAATCCTCTAGATAATAGTTAATGACAAAATGAAATTACAAAAGAAAAAAAAAGAAAATTAAAACTTTCATAATGACTACAAGAATATACAGTATATTAATCACAACAAAAGATCTTACAATTGCATTAGTAAAGCTACTTTTTCTCATAAACATATACCTGTTTTGATTAGCTTATATGATTATAGGAAGTTCGGTCTCGGAAAAAGATAACGCGGGCAGGCTGTTCGTGAATCATCGTTCCACGCAAAAAACTCCCGATCCCCAACACGCTTTTAAGACACAAGTAAACAAGATGGGAAGGAGGTAGGCCATATGAGTCACCTTATAAAAGAAAGACAAGTTTGCGGTTTAATACTCTAATATGCTTTTTATAATCTCTCGCTGTGTGCGTGTGTGTGTGATTGAGTATGTGTAAACGCTGGAGCGTATATATCCGTATACACGCCAATAATATAATGTGAAAGGGGCACAAAAAACACGTCCCGCGCCTGTCTATGTAGCGATTTGACGTCATTTCTGATTGAAAGTTGAATTCATTATTCTTAATTATAATCAATAACGTGCATAAAGTAGAACTTTTCAGTGTTGCAAAATAACTACTTATAATGTAGTTATGTAATTTACCGTAATTTATAATGTAATGTCAATTTAAATTTTCAATCTTTTAAAAACGAAATTGGTGCACAGATCAGGTGATGAAAGTTTGCTTATTTATGTTTATTCTTTCTTTTATCTCACAGTATGCGTCAAGCCGTTGACTTTTATTGCAATCATTAAACTTTACAGAGGCAATGTTTTATTTAATTCATAAATTTGAGCTACGTAAACTTAATACAAACACCTTTACCACAATATACTTAATGTGAACTTATGTATTACATGAGAAAGTCAATAAGAATATAATTACGACAATTAAAACTGTTTGTTTGCTATTACGTTAGCCAAACTCTTCGCTTTCAGAGGATCCTTAAGGTCAATAAACAGCACAAAATATAGTTTCGCAATGCGTAAGTTGTCCCCTAAACATCTCACGCCTAACCGCCCAACATCCCCCAAATTGCTTCGTGTCCAAACGTCAGCGCCCAAACACCGTGCCACGGGCTAAGCAAGGGCCCATCTTCTCTCATGTCAGTTCGAAGGTTAGTTCTTTACTTATGCCAGCTTCAGAGTCACAAAATTGAAAATGGCCCAATGAAACGAGTCAGTGAAACCAGATCTGAAGTAAGGTTCTCTCTTTCAATGAGGTGCTTGCTTGAATTCTTAAAATGGAGAAAGCTAACCACTGAAAAGACGATATTAGAAGAAGCCCCATAAGTTCATTATACCCAAAATACGAAATCAGTTTCTCTTTATCAACTTTCATTGACGCGTTAGATTAAACTTGTGGTATGGGAAAAGGCCTGCCAGCTTCATAGTGACAAAATATATATGGCATTATGGATCTTAGTCGCTGAAATAAAATATGACATCAGTTCCTATCTAGTTGAACCGAGGCGCCATAGCTCAGTGGTAAAGTGTTGGCGTAGCATTCGGAAGGTCATGGATTCGATTCCAGCGGCCGACCACCCTGACTGAGGTTTTTCCAGGGTTTTCCCTCAGTCACACTAGGCAAATGTCGGAATGACACCTTCAACATAGGCCCTGGCCGACACCTTCGCGAATCCTTTTGCCTCCCTTATCCTAGCCTGAGCCTTATAACCTTAGATTATCACAAACTTTCAGTAGCAACCACATTCCCTAGTTTCGTTTATTTTTTAAAAAGAAGATTAACAATTTAACTTTACCTTTCAATTACACTGTCAATAGTTATTTTTGCCTCAATAAAATGTTATTATGTTATTATACTATTTCATGCATTTTATTATACATTTCCTTTCTTACACATTCACACACACAGTGGGAGAGAGATAAAAAAGAGAGAAAACCTCACTCGACTTTGGAACAGAGCCATTAGCTATTAGAATAGTGAAATGAAGACTGGAAAGCTATTCAGCCTCGTCTACCTGCCGCTCTTCGTCTGCATGGTTTGTGTTATCCTAGTACCAGTAGTGGGGATCGTGAGCTTGTGCTCTGGAACCGTGATTTACGCCCAGTTCTCCCGCATTATCTTTTTCGGAGACTGTACTCATTCTCTAAACATAGAACTTTTCGAATATATTGGTTTTCGCTCTCTGACAGAAAAAAAAAATCAGAAAAACACTGTTTCATGGTGTGTCATCAGTAACATTATAGAACAGTTTCGATCCATTTTCATGTAGATGGAATACCTTAAGAACTTTGATTGAATTCTTTCAATTAGTGTGGAATATGACTGAACCTAGAGATTCCAAATTACAAACACGTATTCTAGTTTTCAACGTACATAACTGTAATAAAGTCCTAGGTTTCTGAATACTTCGTTAACTATAGTTTTTATATGTACTTCAAAGAATAGTTTAGTATCGAAAATTACCCCCTAAATATTCGTTGAACAAGGTTTCTCTAATGTAAGATGTTCAATAGAGTATGGAAATTAGTAAGGAGTGTTACTATTAGGAAGGAAAGAGATTTGTATTTGTTCATGTTTACTAACAGTTTATTATTGCCATACTGGTTCAGTATATCATGTACGGTATGTCTTCCTCTAGTTGTTTGCAATCATCAAGCCATTCAATTGCTGCATATAGTTTAGATCATCTGCGTGTGACAGTTTATGACACACAATCGGAAATGTCGTTAAGGTGAAGGAGCAATAAAGGTGCAAGTTTCGAACCTTGGGGTACTCCAAAATTAACAGGAATGTATAATTATAAGATAAATCTCAACTTTGAGGGAACGTTTTTCACGTTGCAGTTTCGTTAGTTATGTTTGATATAAATGAACGTTTTCACTGCCGTTCTTTACGAGCATTGTTGTTAACAATACTCTTTTTTAGCACGTGGTCAAAACTTAGCATCCTCTCTTCGTAATAATACTATTTTTTTCTATCCTCGAGTGGAAAGTATATTTAAATAACCGAGTTTGTAACAAAATTTAAAGAAACATTCTATTTAAGTAAAAAGAGCTGCAGGACTATCTTGTGTATGCCTTGAAGCATCTGCTTTAGAGAAGAAAATTTAATAATTAGAGACAAAATTGCTCATTAGAGATGTTTCATGAGTCCAACCTCCTCATTTGGTAGCCAAAATTACAGTCCAGTAGGGAAATGGGCTTGACCTTCCTTACATTTGCTCAGTTTGTGCTAAACTTCGTTGGAAGAATTTTTTTCTTCCAAACTTTCTTAGAAGAGGAAATGGAATATACTTGTTAGTACGTACAAGCAAGATGTTTTCTTCTACCATTCCAGCCAGCACTGAAAGAAGAACATAATTTAATTAAAACAAGCGTTGTGTCTCCCGCATCATTTGCAACCAGAAAGCATCTTCTGACCTCATATCCTAGTTTCTCCGTCTCTGTTAAAGATACAGTTTCAACAAGAATATCATAATGCTACAAGCATTGCACAGGGAAATATTTTAACATTCTGGGAGAGAGGATTGGTTATTTCAGGTCTTTCAGGCCTATTCTTTTCTTTACAGTAATTTTGTACAATACGCGTTTCTGTGAATTATTACATATCAAGCTCAAATGTTTCAATAGGTCTTGACTCCCAATACCGATAACAATGTATTTATCACATCAGTCACTTCCTCTACAAAATCTTATGCATGGTATTTGTCTTATGAAACCAGGAGTACTTATCCTTTGAAATTCAAAATTTCCTTCCGACTTTCATCCGTATACTTTTGAAAGATTTATGTTTAATCTAAAAATAAAAGTTGAAGTTTCTATTTGTGTTGTCTCGACCAGGTGATATTTGACATAAATCTTTGACTATTGCTTCTTAGTCTTTCAGCAGGCGTTGATATCGTTTCCAGATTTATCGATTAAACAAAAGTGTCTACTTTTATGTCTTTCCGCAACACTATTTGAATAGTTCTGATGGCTTTCCAAAACAAAAGATGGATGATCCGCGCAATTAGAGCACAGAGATTGACATATACTCTCAAAAAAGTTCATATTTTCACCTAACCTGACGGAATTTTCCTACTCCGAATAATTAATAATATCTATGATATTTGTCCCACTCAAATTAGATTTGATGACACTTGCTTCTCAAAGATGCCTTTAAACACTTAATAATATTTTCTGTGAATGTCATCTGACCATCTTTGTTAAAATAAAACAAATTCGAACAGTGCATCAGAGTGCTTCATTTCTCACTTTCCGAGCTAAACATCGAAAATTGCATGCCGGCAGATAACAGAAACCATTGCCAAGCAATAATAGAGTGTGAGGCGCAAACAGAAGCATCTTTTATGTTTATACCTATAGGAGAAGGTCTAATGCATTATAAAAAATATGAACGTATGGGAATAGAGTATTTGACTGATACGGAATGATGGTTTAGATTGATCTTCCATGATATTTGCAAAAATGTTGCTGGAAAGTTCCTCTAAAATATTTCTCAGTCTGGGATGTGAACCGAAGTAAAACACAGTATTTTAAGTGTCAAATAAATTCATCTTAGGAAATGGAATAACTCAAATCCCACTTGAATATATTGATGTACGCGCACATTTGTAGTTTGGTATCAATAGTAATAATCGGCTTCTACGAAAACAATAATAAAGACTACTGAAACACCAAGATACTTTCTAACATCTGTACCTTCTCACAAAACAATTACAGAAAGATGTTTTAATGAAAAAAAATCCGCACATCAGAGACTGTCTTCCACTGCAGCAGTGAGTAGCTGGAAGTCAGCTAAGCCGTGGGGAATGCTATATATTCACAGATTTTTTGAGATTACTAGTTAACCCACTCGAACCGAAAAAGTGAGGTACAAAGGTCTTGGTCATGATAGTGGTGAATATTTTTATGTATATTTTTCAACCATTGTCGTTTGTAAAAATAAAATAATAATATTGGTAAGATCGCAAACAGAAAAAGATCATAAGGATATTTGATGTATTATTATTTCTACTGTACGTGAAATATGCAAAATTACAATATTGAATCAGTAGATCTTTGCACATATAATTTTGCACCGAGCGGCCGTAGCTCCATTAGTAAAACGTTAGCTACGGATTGCAGAGGCCATAGGTTCAATAACAACGGTTGACTTTTCCGTCTGACCATCCTGACCAGTTTCCCTCAGCCAAACTAGGCAAATGCCAAGATGGTACCTCAAAAATAGGCTGTGGCTGATTCCTTTCCGCATCCTATCCTGGCCTGTGACATAGATGCCTAAAGGCTATAAATAAATACAAATTCAAAGTATAGTTTTCCTCAAATGTTTAACATTAAAAACCTCAGCGTTTTCTTTAAACTCCGACAAGTGTAACAACTTCTTTCATAGTGGAGTCAGTTGTTAGAAGGTCGGGTAGGTTTTCACACCAGTGTTTTATGTAGAAGAATATCATAGGAATATATGGAAAGACCAAGAGAGTTAAAGCTTTGTCCATTTCCAAAACGTCCCTTGTCCACTTTGTATTACGGACGATTTGCGCATGCTTTTGTATGATAAAATGACCCATAATGGAAAGTGGACAAAGACCGGTTGCAAATGAACCTATGATTATTCAGCCTTTTTACTTTGCTAACGAGTTTTCTCATTAATGTTTAAGGATTTACGAGGCAAAGCTTAGAAAAGGATAATAATAAATGTTCGACAAACATAATTTGTATTTTAGGAAATTAAGAATAGTATTTTAAATAGTTTTTGTAAGAAAAATAAGAAATATAAATTTGTCATACAGAAATGAATTAAAATTTTAAAGTTCTAAGAATTCAATTGGTGAGAACTACAAAATTGGAAAGACCAAGCCAACGAACAGAGTAGGAAAATCTTCAATCCTTCCACAGCTCTCGCCAGCCCATTTCTTACAGTTTGTACATACTTCCCAATCCTTCCTTTGTTTACTTTTCTAATACTCATCCTCTTAACTATATAATACAAAGACCTTCGTTTTCTTTAGTAATATTGGACTGCTTTTAATATAAGGAAGTTTCCCTTTCTTGCTACCCCTTGCTATTTTATATACTTCATATATGAAAGTTCTGTTAGATTATTACTTTTACATTCTGACTATTCTGTAATAACAATAGAAAATATCATCTCAAAATAATAGGGTCAGTTGTACTAAAACAATGTAAATACTAGACTCGAGTGTTTTCATGAGATTTAATCGAGATCTGTCCATAATAAAAGCAAACTAGTTAATTTCTGAGAATTAAACTTAATACAAAATAATAAGTAAAATAATGTCAAATGCTTTCAATCTTTTTTACGTATAGGCTGCAGACAGTGTAAACGTATTTTCTCATTACATTCATGCTCAATGAATTAGTTAGACACAATTACAATTTTAATTTTAGGTTCAAAGGTTTTGCTTTCATACCTCAAACTTGCCACGGAAAGAAGAAAACAACCAGAAGAACGTCTTTGCAGATAGCCCTTCTGCAGATAGCCTTTCGGATTTCTCCATTTCGTTCCAAAATATTGGTCTTAATGCTTATTCTGGTTTGGAGAGATGGCGTGTCCTCATTTGCTCTAGGAACTTGGTAAGGTTCAAGATCTGCGGACTCACCTAGAAATACCCGGAGAACGAGTTTATCTTGTGTATTTAGACCTTCTGAGTCGATGTCTGGCACTCTGAACCGGCGCAAGTGCACCGTTCCCGAGATATGACACACACGTAGCAAATATTACTTTTTCGGACTCACCTAGAAACACCCGGTAATAATTGAATTATGTATTTTGACCTTCTGAGTCGATTTATGTCACTCACAACCGGCACAACTGCACCGTTCCCGAGATATGACACACACGTCGCAAATATTACTTTCCTTGAAGCAGCTAGAAAGACTCGGAAATCAACGTTTCCTTCTGTATTTTGACCTTCAGAGTTGATTTATAGCATTACCAGCTGCCGCAAACGCACCGCTCTCGAGATATGTCACAATCGTTGCAGATAGTACTTTCCTAGACTCATCTGGAAAGACCCGGAAATCATGTATTTTGACCTTCTGAGTCGATTTATGTCACTCACAACCATAGCAAGTGTACCGTTCCCAAGATATGTCACAAACGTCGCATCTTCTTCGTCAGTGCGTTTTCTTCACTAGTACCTGATATATAGTCTACTCGTACTTTAGAGTAAGTACTCTAAAGTACGATCACTCTCTGGTAGTACATACATTAAACAATGTGTTTACTTAGCAAAGCACTCATGTACTTTATGAACATACAGGGTTACCGTAGCAGAAATGGACCAGGCGCCAGTGGTTGTCCAATAAGTGAAAAATTTGAATAATAGAGTTTATTTTAAATATAGTAATTTTATACCTCGGTAAGGTTAAATAGTGTAGTCCATAAATTATGTGCAATCAGTAAATGCACTGCCCCCAATCACGTGAAGTGGATCTAGAAGAGACCAGGGAGCACAGTAAGAAGACTGAGTTACAATTAACACAATAGATAAATGCATGTCTAGTAGAAGGTACAGGATTAATCAATTTATTCCTTATTTGACCAAAGAACAATCCACGTTAAATCTACACTGAAGCAATCGTAGTTTACAGTTGGCTAGTACAACTGATAAACTGCTGGTGCAACTACACCTTCAGCAATGTATTTTTCTATTGTCTTGTCAAATGAAATAAATGGGAGCTGCTTTTTATTTGACCTATTCTGCACTGGCTCAGATTTTGTTTTGTAGAATAATAAAACTATTTTCCTCTTATAAACATGGGTACATGTTTACACCTGAAATTTTCCTTGTTTGGTCAACCATTTGTTACGATCGACCTAATGTAAGTCATTTAAGTATATGTGACAACACAAGAGAAACTCTGGCCCGTTTAATTATCCTTGTGTATACATTACAAGGAATTTTTAACATAATGATCTAAATATCAATTTAAGCTTTGTTGAGTCTTATGTTACAATTTACATCAGTACATATCGTACATTTCACCTCATCGGAATTTTTAACACGTTTTCCGGGTGTTTCTAGGTGAGTCCGAAAAAGTAATATTTGCGACGTGTGTGTCGTAACTCGGGAACAGTGCACTTGCGCCGGTTCAGAGTGGCATCAATCGACTCAGAAGGTCAAAATACATAATTCAACGATTTCCGGGTATTTCTAGGTGAGTCCGAAAAAGTAACATTTGCGACGGGTATATCATATCTCGAGAACGGTGCACTTGCGCCGGTTCAGAGTGGCATAAATCGACTCAGAAGGTCAAAATACATGATTTCCGGGTGTTTCTAGGTGAGTCCGCAAATCTTCAACCTTACCGAAACATCATTAAAAGAAAATGTATTCCACCTTCACAAATGCATAGATGAAAACTGTAGTATCATGTATTAAGTAAAAGTAACTTTGTGTTACCACTCCTAATGCAACGAAATCTAAGAATCTAACATGGACTAACGTTACTAACATTGTAGGAGTAGTAAAAATTTGAATTGATTCAACAACGTTTTGTTGGCAAAATGATATGCATGATTCTTTGTAAGGCACCGAAACGAGGATGTGTGAAGACTCAAAGGGAAAATTATTCAAATAAATAATGTACTGTGGTTTAATGATATTATTCATAATGTTTCCATTGTGTCCACATCAAGGATATTTGAGTAAGTATTTTCATCTAGTTTGTCCACAGATGTGAATGTGAAATATATTTTCTTGATCATTAAACTACACAAAATCATATTCACCTTATTCTGTTCGAAGTAGAGAAAGTAGGAAATGTTTTAAATGAAAAATCAATCATGTATTAGAGGTAGTATGCGACAAGCATATCGCTTGATGTGAATGTGCTTTCAAAAGATACGCTGGACCTTTCTGAATTTCTAAAGTAAACGCAAATATGAATTGACGTAACTACTGAGATATCGAGGTAATGGATCTGCTTAAAGAATGTACCGGATCCTATATGAGTGGAACATTCCAGGTTGTTCTATATTCTTGATAAATTATTGTGTGAAAATTGGCTTAATTAATTAGTTATTCAGAAGTTCTTGTTTCCTTCCGAATTTTATAACCAAATCTTATTTGAAAAAAATAAAAGGTAAAAATTGAAACAGGATTTGAAGTTGTCTGAGATATAAAATTTTCTGACTTTGAAATGATGGAATGATATGAAGCAGATTTTCTCAAACGTGCCGGGGTGTATTCCACGCCCAATACTCTTACTGATTTTGAATGTATTTTATGGTCTTTAGGCAACTATGGCTCAGACCAGCCCACTACTCTTACTTTGTTAATAATTTGCAATCATAATTCAGGAAACTAACTTGGCTTTCAACCAAGTAATAAATAGTTTGTGAACTAAATTGTTCATAAACATCTTTTATCTGTTGCTGCAGAACCTTAATACCGATTGATTTAACAGCATTTGACATATTGTTGTTACATTGTTTACTTTTTGATATCTTTCCATTAAGGTGTTTAGTATGTGTGCAAATATGTTGGAGAAAGTGAATTTTGTAATTCATGACAACACACGCTTCAAAACTGTGTCAACTCTGCTAGGCAACATTACATTGTGAAAACAAAATGATGACTGATTTTTTTTTTCAACTTTTCCACCTCGCACTCTTGTTACTTTAAACCACAGTCTTCTGTTTTACCATAGTAAGAATGTCACCTCGTTTACCCCTTTCCATCTCCATTTTCCCCTTCTATTACCGACTGGAAATTCACTTTCCGAACTTTGATGAAAGAAGCGACTGAGCCACCTGGCTCCTTGCGGGGGCTGATAGGAATTTTCGAACCAACTTTTTTCTCCTCTCCTTCTTCTTTCCATCTCTCTCTCTTTATCTCTATCCTATTTTTAGTTTTTCTTCTTTCTCTTATGTCTTCTTTTCAGGAATAATTCCCGAAGCAGATTCACTTGCCAGAAACTTCTGTGAAGGGAATTCTGGCTAGAGAAATAGAGCGCACAGAGGGGCGATGAAGAATGAGATGAAAAGTGAATTAAATTTCGCTTTTGAATCCATTTCGATTTGTACGAGCTTCTAAAAACAAATTCATTTCTGTATACACCTCTGAGAGGTATATACGCATCACGCATACTCATTTGTGCTGTTCAACAGATCTTTGGAGGCACCTCAAAGAATATAGCTGTTTATATTTGTATATCATTAAACTTCATTGTGAATTATCAATTATTTGCAACAAATATTTTCACTGTAGTTTTAAGTTTTCGTTTATCGTGGTTTTCAACTACGTTTCAGTTTCCATTTTCAAAGAAGCGGAAGGAACTTGCTTAGCATTTGTTTCATGAGCACATCCAAATGTGAGCCTAGTACGATTTAGGTGAAAGTAGACATAAACTTCAACCTCCTGTGCTGAACCTGAAAACTCACGATCGTAATACCTTCTATGTTATTGGACACGAACCTAGATTCTCCTGCGCTAATTGGAACCGGAGGCAATCCGGAGAAAAGAAAATTTTTGTAATTTAGAAATCATAAGGGACATAAGGTACTGTATCGTAAAACTATTTATATTATTGTACTATTGCATTCACAGATAATTTTTACAGTAAAAACTGTGTTTCCCATTAAATTATTTTCATTTTCACACAATAAATTATATCAACATACAATAGAGCTAACTGCAACAATAAATGTTTACATAATGCGAGAGTTCAGCCCGGATAAACTGGAACTCCAGTTAAACGAAGTACCAATATATTTTTAAGAATGTCAGGCATTTGATTCATATAGTGACTCTTTCTTCTTTATTATTTCAGAGATAAGAACATGGTAGGAGCACGCCTGACGTTCGAGCAGCGTAAGTATGTTTTGAAGTGTTTTATTAAGGTTGAAAATGCCATAGAAGTGCAGCGTCAGTGGAGAGTGGAGTTTGGTACTGAACCACCGACCCGCCTAACAATCAAACGCATTGTTGACAAGTTTGAGGCGCATGGAACAATTTGCGATCTGCACAAAGGAAGATCGGGAAGAACGCCTACAGCAACAAGTCCTGCTTCGTCGGCGCTCGTGTTGCAACAGTTTGAACGGTCACCACAGAAGTCTGCTACGCAATGTTCGCGGGAGGTGGGAGTTAGTGCTACAACTGTACGACGAATTTTGAAAATGGCTAAGTGGAAATGATACATTCCGCGATTACTGCATGCCATTAATGAAGACGATCCCGATCGTCGAATGAAATTTTGTGAATGGAATCAGCAAATGGTAACAGACGATGAGCAGTTTGTGACGAAGGTTGTGTGCTCTGATGAGGCCCAGTGTAAACTCGATGGAACACTCAATCGACATAACGGTGTCTACTGGGCCCCGGAAAATCCGCACGTCCATGTTGATAATGCAGTCAATGTACCAGAGGTTAATGTCTGGTGTGGACTTTCTGCTCGGGGCTTGATAGGAACCTTCTTCTCTGAGGATAGTGTCATTGGAGAAGCGTACCTTCAAATGCTACGTGCATTAATTCTACCAGGTATACGTGCACTGTATGGAGACAATGAGGTATTCTTCCAACAGAACGGGGCTCCACCCCACTACCACCGAGAAGTACGAGCCTTCCTCGATGACAATCTGCCGGGACATTGGATTGGTCGAAGAGAGTCCATTGAGTCCCCCCCCCCCGTTCACCAGATCTTACCCCGATGGACTTCTTCTTGTGGGGAACTGTGAAAGTTAAAGTGTATCAACGTAAGTCGCGTACGCTCGAGGAACTTCGCCAGGATATTACAGAGGCATGTGCATCGGTCTCCATTGATACATTGACCGCTGTAACTGCAGCGACCGCTCTTCGTACTGTTCGGTGTTTGTCCGTCAACGGCCAACATTTTGAACATGTACTGTAAACATATGCTTACCTCAAGGTTTGTAACAGATGTATGAACACTAATTACATGTAATTACGGAATCTGAAATATAGTTTTTTTTTTGTAGTAAACAGTGTATACATTTTTCTGGCGGACTCTGTATATCACAACTTATATTGCGTAGAAAGCTAGGAAAACGTACAGTTGCTTTGAAAAGTTACAAATTCGTAACAAATGCCAGTAAAGGAGACAAGAAGTACAATGTAAATATATTAGATGCTAGGATTTAGAATAAGGTAAAGCAACGATCTCAAACAAAAAATAGCAGCACTACCTCCGTATATGTCTAATGTATTTTCAGTGTTACACGAAATTTCCTTGCTGCTGCTACAAATTCAAGCCTAGAGAGTTCAAACTTTCAGGAAAGAAAGTTCATAACCAATTCAAGAACATGATCGATGTCGATTTGTAATTTTCTTTTTTGTTCATTGTTGAAGAGTTTCATTATTATAGGTTTCGATATTCACAACAACAATGAAGAAATTTCAACAATGAAGGAAAACGAAAAAATCGGCATCATGCTTTTCAATTGGTTATGAACTTTCTTCCCTGAAAGTTTGAACTCTCTAGGCTTGAATTTGTAGGGGCTGCAACGAAATTTCGTGCAACGAAAGGAATATACAGATATATACAGAGATAGTGCTGCCATATTTTATTGGAGATCGTCGCTTTAGATTATCCTTAAGCGGAGGTAGATACAGGTGCTGGGTGAATATAATGTCGTATGGTACCTGTGAGCAAATAGGGAGACAGGAGAAGGTGCCCTATAGCAGCACCACCTTGCACATAGTGAATAGGTAACTTCAGTAACAGAGGGAAAAGTAACTTTAGTATGTTGGATAGACAGCAAAATGGTAACTTTAATTTTCTTCATAGTGAACAAGTTAGAGGAAGGTTACTATTAGAAACTGGTATCGCATTAATATAGTTAACATGATGTGCCATCTAAATCACACAATGGAAGTAGGAAAACGGATAGCCATAGACCGTCTGGCGAATAAAACGTGATCTGTAGATAACGTCCATTTGTTAGGTAAACAATGATAGTAGGCGCCCTCTTAATCGCGTATGTCAAGTTAGCACCCAAAGTGATTGTACTATTGATAAAAATAATTGTACTTTCAAGTACCTCCATTGTACTCATTGAACCAACAAAGATCTTCGATTGTACCCTCACCGATACCGGGAAATTCCCGGTCAAAGTTTGGGGTGCTAACTTGACGCAGCACCCCAAGTGATTGTACTTTTGATAAAAATAATTGTACTTTCAAGTACTTCCATTGTACTCATTGAACCAACAAACATCTTCGATTGTACCCTCACCGATACCGGGAAAATCCCGGTCAAAGTAAGCGGTACTACGTCAAGTTAGCACCACAAGTGATTGTACTATTGATAAAAATAATTGTACTTTCAAGTGCTTCCATTGTACTCATTGAACCAACAAACATCTTCGATTGTACCCTCACCGATACCGGGAAAATCCGGGTCAAAGTAAGCGGTACTACGTCAAGTTAGCACCACAAGTGATTGTACTATTGATAAAAATAATTGTACTTTCAAGT
>JAGDQP010031660.1:0-21806 GCA_022664845.1 Lepisma saccharinum
ACGCGCGCTCACACAACACTGAGTCAACTCATCACAACTATCTGAACAGTGTTTGTAGTACGCAATCTCAACGTTTGAACGCCACCTCGTTTAACCCGATCGGACTTATACAACGCGAGATACAGATCACTGAAGCCATCTATTGGCAAAATAATGGATTACTTTTTACTACACCAGATATAAATGTATATTCATAGTGTATCGCATCCCGTCACGAACGTTATCTCAAAAACAGCTAAGAAGTGTAGCTGAAAATCGGATGTACAGTACACTGTTTTAAATAATATTCGCAAACTTAATCTTCAACGAGATTATAATTCAAATTCATAATTCTTTTCAGTCGAGAATTTTGTATCATTCTGAACAAATAGGTATGCACTACTGTACATAAAGATAGCTTTTGTTTACTGAAAATTGCTAGGTAGAGTCCCTTTCTTATTTTGACTCTTACAAACGAATTCGTAATGCATAGGAAGTAAATTACAGTAGTTTAACATTTCAGAAATCTTTGACTGTAAGGTTCACTTCACTCTCCCACCCTCGCATTTCCTTCTTTCGGTATCAGATCAATGTCCCTTCCCCTCTTAAGTTTGTATGGAATGAGGTATACATTATATTTCCATTCAACCTTTATCTAACCCTTAGTGCATTGAAAATATAAACGCAGGATCTCTTTAGATCATAATAGGCAAAAATTCAGTCTGAGTCTTCCTCATAACTGCGATCTTATATTTATTCTTGTGCAACCTTCAACCGTGTGTTATTCATAGTGTGGTACTTGACTCTGATATGAAATTCTGAAAACGAAAAGTGGATCTCCTTATATTACTATGCATTTAACAAACGAGACAAGTCAAAGAAGCAATATTCCGTTTTATCCTCGTCAGATGAATTCAATTTTGTATATGTACGGACGAGATACCATAGAATTCGTCTATAGATTAAAAAAAATGAGAATAGCACAAAGCTGAAACCATATTCGTTGTCCCTGTATGTCCTCCTGCATTTCATTACTGCCCGAGCAAAATAAAGGAAGCATACTTGAGGTTTCAATATAAGCAGCAGAATATTCTTTCAAAGCTTTTCATGAACTTAAATTAGAGTGTATAAAGGAAAAAAGGAACTCTTCATACATGGACAGACTTTGCTTGTTTCATATTTCTTATAACGTTATTCCGATCTTCATTACAGAATTCGTACTAATATGGCTTCCATCAAGCAAAGCCTTTAAGTAGCGTAATTCTTTTGTGTAGGGACTAATACACTATGTTGTGGGAATTTAATGTAAATTTGTCTTTTCTTTTAATTATTTGTAGTATTGTGGCTCATGAATAAGATCGATGTTTTCAATTTTATTCACCGATTTGGAAACAGAAATTGCTACGTTAATTTCTAAATTATACTTTACTGCTCTGCCGTCTGTTCCGTTTAGTTGAATTTGTTTGGTTTCCTCGAAATAACTATTTGTTGTCAAGGTTAGTTTAGAAATTAAGTAGAACATAGAATTTGGTAGAACGTATATTAAGTAGAACATTTAAATTAAGTAGAACGTATGACCTTTGAATTTTGCGTGTCTATTTCTCATCCACGTTAAGAAAATGAACTGGTAGCTCTGCTATTTATTTTCGTCGTTCAAAAATAATCTTAATAACAATCCGTAAACACAAGATAAGACAGTAGTAGACTGGCCCGAGCGGGAAGCTGGGAATTTCCACCTGGACCAATATCTGCAGAAGAAATGGTAATAAGAAATGAAACGAAAAAGCAATGAAAATAAAATGTAGTCAGGAATAGAGCTGAAGAATAGTAAATAGGGAAGGAAGTATTTGAACGAAAAATGGTGACGAATGCAAATAAAAGCTAGTCACACATTCTACTGAGAATGTTAACAACACTTGCAGCTGATGCGGGACCTTTCTGTTTCATGCGTTTGTGTCTAATCTGAACCAGATATGCAAGTTTAAATATCTCTGATGGGGTCTAATATCACGTTCTATCCGTAAAGTTTACTGCTTGAATAATCTGGAATGGCAATGGGACGTAATAATAACAAAACGTAGTACATGTCTCAACTATGTTAAATTGTGTGAATCTAACTAGGTACGGACTACTGGGTCCTAAGTAATGTCAAGAACCTTGAATCTCCAAAATAAAGCTTCCAATGTACTTATTGACTTATGGCAATGTATGGCTTTCGGTCAATCCTGTTGGTTTTAACAGAGTTGTCTTATAACAATAGCTATCTGTAATATAGGCCGGTATTTAACACTTATTCCAGCAACATTTACTTCTAAATTTTGATCGGCGTAAAGGATTTTATATTACTTGGTTGAAGTTCTCGCGTTTATCAAGCTACAGTTGGGAAAATTACATTAGCAAGTTTCTAACAAGGCACACAACAATATCCGTTATATTCATGCCAGTTTATTTACTATGATAACTATTCGTTGTTAGAAATTAAGCCTTCCGACCAAAGTCGAAGATATACTTGTTTCTTGTTTTTAAGATCAGGAACACGTATGCGAAGTTTGTCGGTTGGTTTCTTCAGTGTAGCCAAACTACCACAACTTTCACTAAATACTTTAAATTACACGTATGCGGTTTATTCCCGGAACGTATAAGCCAAAAGATATGACAAAAAATTAGCTTTGTTTAATAGAAAAGTGTAATGATGCTAATAGCTTTCTTCTGTGCTGAAAAATTTCATTTTTAACTTAGTTCCTTTTAATATTCAAAGATTTATGATTCCCCTTTAAACATAGGAGTGACTCCCTCATATCCCCAAACCAGCAATAACTTACTGCTGAAGAGACGAATTTAATATATCCGCCAGGCGGTCTGATACCCACCGCGATAAGAAACCTAGCATGCGATTATTAACGCCGTAATTATTTAAGAACCGATTGTGTAGTCTACTCTTGAAAGTATTTTAAAGAAAGCGTCTGTGAAGATAAGATTAACTTTAAACTGCGGTGTACTGGAGAAGTCATTATTTAGAAATACCGACTGGTGATTCAGGTTTTTTTGTTGGCACACACGAAAAGTTTTAACTAAGGCAAAGATGGGCATCACTACAATAATTAACTCGGTAAGAAAAGCAACATTCTCGTTAATATCTGAAATATTAATTTATTTGTAGAAAGAAGGGTATGTAGAAGAAGGTACTTTTTTCAATCTAGAATTATTCATATTAAAAATGTTTACAAGAGCGCTTTGAAATGAGAATCTTGGTTTTCTATATGAAGTGAAGTGAAGTGTAAGTACATGCAGTGAAGTGTAAATAAAAAAGTAATCGCTCAAGTCATCCATAACAGAGGTTACTTTAAAAGTAAATAATACCAATTGGTACTTGTTAGGGATTGTTACCTAATAGTAATATGATAATCAATCTTGAGTTCATTTTGCCACGCATTCCGCAGCCTATCACACCGAAATGAAGCATTTGTGCACCTTCAATGGTCTATACGTTTTTATTTTTCTTATTTTCATATCAGGAACCTCCTGAGGTGGTTTTGTCGATGTTATTTTCCAATACCTTGTATATCGATGCTATTGTATGTTTTCGTTGTAACACTAGTGGAATAAATAAATATTATATTTTTCTTCTCTACTTGCGTAGAAGTTTATAAGATATTATAACTCCTAAAATCGATTTCATTACGCACCTTCAGCTTTTGCTGCATGATGGCAACAACAGTAGTCGAAGCCTTACTAGAGTACTAACTACTTAAATTTCATTATATCAACAAGGCATTAATTTTATAAAATTTTGTGATCTGATTAAAAACTATTATATCAAACCACAATATACAGTTAAGTAATTCTAGCACTTTTGAGTTAATGTAGATTTACAAAAGGTGATAATTTTCCAAATGTGATAACCATTAATCCTAAGAATATCATGAACCTGCAAAATAATTATCCCCATGAAATCGTGGCAGAAAAATATAAGAAAAATGTTTTGCTCGGAGGCATGCGTCTGAAGTTGGCCTCAGCATTCGTTCGGTCAGGCGTGTATTGCATTTAAACCTGCGTTCCCACCCATACAAATTGACCGTTGTGCAACAATTGAAGCCCGGGGATTACGCACAGCGACTGAAGTACGCACATGAGATGGAAGCAATTTTTGAACAAAATGACAACTTCCTTTTGTTCATTAGTGATGAAGCTCATTGTCATCTCAATGGCATTGTGAATCAACAGAACTGCCGTTATTGGGCTTCTGAAAATCCCAAAGGATTACACGAAATACCGTTGCACAGCCCTAAAGTGACAGTCTGGAGTGCCGTAGGCAAAACTGCAATCATTGGTCCTTACTTCTCTGACGATGATAATGGTAATGCTCTTACCGTGAATTCGGAGCGTTATATCGATATGATCAACAACTTCTTCGTACTTGAATTACGACGAAAACATATTCCTATTCGCTGTGTGCGGTTTCAAAAGGATAGAGCGATACCCCACACAGCTAGAGCATCAATGGATGTTCTTTGTACTCTCTTCCCTGGTCACCTTAGTTCAAGATTTGGGGATGTTCATTGGCCTCCTCAGTCTCCTGACCTGTCCAGTGCGATTATTTCTTGTGGGGTTACCTCAAGACACGTGTATACAAGCGTAGGCCCCGTACATTGGAAGACCTGAAGAAAGCTATTCGCGGGAAAGTCGCCAAAATCCACAGAGCTATGTTGGAAAGAGTGGATACCAACTTCGGAGAACGTCTTCAGAAATGCATCAATGATAACGAACACCACATGCCAGATGTTGTTTCTCACACTTGATTTTGTAAAATGCTATTTCAATACGAACTCGAATCTCTCAATAGATTTTGGTTTGAAAACAAATTTTCAATTTTATGATTTTTTTAGAAAACGTCCGTTCTTTCTGCCCCACCCTTATAAGAACTTGAAAACTGTGCGATAGAAAGATTAAAGAAACATGTTACAACCTACGCAGAGAAAAAATCTTACTCTGGCATTTTCCGTAGGTCCATCTTACAGTGAGTACGCGTACATACAAAGTATGTTTTCATGATATTTCAAGAACTGCCTGTAGCAGAAAAATAAGACATCTTTAGTATTCTCTTTTCACACACATTAATATGGTATTATAGTAACTAGAAAGTGACGTAAAACGAAACTTTCCCTAAAAATTTAATTTTCTCCAATTTACCAATAAACAATTCCCTATGGATGTAAATAATATATGCATCATATTTAACTTGTCTTGCTGTATAAAATGCCTGGGTGTGGTCTACTAAAGGTTTGGCGAATATCTAAAATACAAAATTTAATACTTTTTAATTTACTGTGCTATTGGCACGATTGTTCAGTTACCGTTTTGCGCTTATGTTTTGTACATCACTTCATCCTGAAAAGACTGAAAGGAAGTAATTAGCAAACAACATGCTTTATTTTTTTTAAAAAATACTAAAAATATATGTACTGTTAAAAAGAATTTTGCATGATTCATTGATCTTTCATTTTAACCATATTCTATATTTTTACCGTAAATGCAGATCGTATGTTAAAAATGCAACTTTTCACGAGGGCAAAAAAGCTGTTTATTTTAAACGATTCATTACCATAACTACAGAAGATCGTATGTTGAAAAATCTATTTTGTATGTTAAAAATAAACAGTTGCTTTCATTATCCAGAAAAATTACGGTTTTACATGATCTTCTGCAGCTACGGTAACGAATGTATTCGAGGAACACTGCTCGGTACTTGAAATAACTCAGATTTTGTAGAGTTCTCGTATACCTTTGATAAAATATGTCTATACTATACACTATGTGAAATAGTTAATTCGTGACGTTGCAGTAAGATGTTTGTGTAAATCCCAAAAAGGAAGATACGCTCAATTTGTTGTGAATATTTAAAACATTATTTTGTGTTTTAGACTTATATTAGTTTCTATTGTGTATACCATTTTATTGGTTTTCTGAAAAGTAATGAAAGATGTTCGTATTAAGCAATTGATCTATTGAGTACTTTACAAAGAAAAATTCCCATATTGGTTGGAGGTCGTTTTCTCCGCGAGAAAAGAAAAATGAAGCAAATGATTTTAAGGTCTCGTAATAGTCCCCTATTGATGGTATTTAAGAGTGCAACATTAGGTTGCAGAAAGTCACAAGGGATGATATTGATTAGAGATAATAAATTGAGCAATAAGTACTTGAGATTGTTGATAAGATTGTATTAGAATTTCACTCATTTCTTAAAACAATAGAGATAGAGTTGAAAAAGATATACGAGAAACTCTTTAAATGCGTGACAAATACGTTTCGTTTCTGTACACTACTCAAGATGTAGCTATATCTTGAAGTTGAAAGACACTTTGTCAAGGATTTCAACGAAGTATGGAATTGAGACAAAAATAATGCTGAAAACCAATATGGTTCAAACGATGATAAGTGTTCCCTTGAATCATAACCTTAAATAACTGGCTATTAGACATTATGAGGTATAGCATATGTAATTTACACTTGATTAGACGTATAATTAACTCATGGATTGATCTGTTTACGTTTATCTTTTATTTTCCTTCATAATGGCTTCATTATTGAAGCGAGGTAGATTTGCAGAAGAAATACATTGATCACGAAGAGGTACTGCACAAAGGTACAAGCACTCATATAAAATGTATCATAACATTCTCTGAAAGTAGCGCGTTTTCTGAGATCAGAAGCTGGAATGCTCCCTAAAACAGAGGCTACAAGATTGAGATCGATATTTTGAGTTGGGGGTGTACAAACTAAGTTAAACAGCCTGCGCGCTAATAAAAAATAAAGTTTACTATTTATAGTCGAAAGTTTTTCTAGCAGACTTGTTGCTAACTCAGTTAGTTGAAAGGTCGTAAATAAAATTTCACATGCATGAACAAAGTATTAACATTGGAGGATGTGGGTAAGAGAACGTCTCTCATGAGGACAGTAAACTGAAAAACTTTCAGAAATTGAAAATAAAACTTCATCTTAAGATAAGAATAACAGAATTACTAACAGATCATTCCGCATTTAATATATCTCTCTATAATAATGTGCTGAAGCTATATTACAGAATATTGAAAACAGTAGAAAAGAAAGATTTGCTAACTGATAATATTAATTAATTCTGATGACTAATTCTTAATTCGTTCTGATATGCCTTTTCTTAACAGAATGAGATTCCAATCTGTAAGTTATCACTTAAAATAGGGCTTTAGTAATCGAAAAATAAAAAATGTTTCCCTTTTTGTTCTTCTAAATGCACTGGACATGTCTACACTATTTAGTGTCATTGATGACACAAAGTTTTTGTAGTATTACTTAAGATATTGGCAGATATGTTATTACATCTCTTAACAGGGAAGTTTAAAAAATCTATTCTCCACATAATGTTCTATTCATGTAAGTTTTTTTTTTTTTCGTATTAATATTCACATCCTTTAACTGTGCATTCAATTGGATAATTTAGCTAGTAGCTACTTAAATATACACAAAAGTAACTTTTTTTCTGCAAAGCATAAGCAAGTGTTGTAGAGACCTATCCACACTGTCCAACTTACAGAGGAAAGACTTTAACAGTAAGCTACTTTAAACCAGTCAAATATTAAAGACATGATCAAATGTTTTCTTGTCAGTGTAGCTCTGTAAAAGAGTATAAGTCTACAAGATCCATAATGGTATTCCATTCTCTGCAAGGCCAAACGTCAGTGTGTGTATCTTCGAGGGCATTTCATATTATCGTTTTCAAACTGTCTTTCATTACTATAGTACACTGCAAAAACTGTACCTTTGAATAGTGGGTATAAAATGTTAATTTTATACCCACAATTTTTCAGAGGCAGTGACGAACCCAGGTTTGGGTTTAGAGGGGCGGTTCTTTTCCTCCCAGCTCTTGGCAGGGAACAGATTAATAGAAAGAAAAATGATGGTAAAATATGAGTCACTGTGCCCGTCACTGCCTCTGGAAAATAGTCGGTATAATGTACTTAGATTTTTTAGAATCAGTGACGTGCACAGGAATTCATATTTTACCATCGTCTTTTATTAATCTGTTCTCTCTAAACAACTGAGAGGCAAGGAACAACCCCTCTAAACCCAATCCTGAGTTCGCTACTGCCTCTCAAAAATTGTGGGGACAAAACTGGCATTTTGTACCCACTATTCAAAGGTACAATTTTTGCAGTGTAATTTCCCTTTCGGGACGGGCGTAAGCCATAGTGCTGTTATCGGCCATACAATTAATTTTATCCTATCTTATCTTACTATAGTAGCTGATATGCCCGCCCGTTAGTGCTGTGATAAAAGAAACGTTTCCACTTTGGTTGGCCGAAAGTTACAGTGATACACTGTCTGTAAAATTATTTTTATCTTTCTTTTATCGAGACAAACATACCATTTGTTATATGAAACCCAACATTTCCAGTATACCAACCCAACATTTCCATAAGTGAATAGTACTTAAAATCTAAGGACTCATATCCGGGTGGTAAACAAAATATAACCCGGCATTAAAATGTTGGGTAGAAGTCGAGTTTAAGCGAGCACAATTTTTAAACAAAGAAACGAAAGTGTAAAGATACATAACCGCACCTAACCTTGCCTAACCTCCACGTCTCTTAAGCGAGCACTTGACTTCTACCAAATGTTGTCTTGACGTACTCTTGTGAAGCGAGGTAGACACGCTAAGTTTTGTGCAGATTAGTCTATATACTAGTATAGCGGGCAGAGATACCTACACTGTGTTGTGGGGGGTGCCGGGGATTTTCTCTGTCGCCCCAGAATTTCATTCCCGGTTGTTGGTTCCGAATATCATCTCAACCAGGGATAAAATCTGTGTATTTCTACCTAAACAGGTACTCAGTGAAAACTTACAAGAAACCACGAGTTCTAGTCCCCCCCCCCTGGCAATTTATAACAAATCGAACACTGTACCTACAGATACAGAGAATGACAAATATTCAACTTTATTATAACAATAGAAAATCAGCTCTAAAAATTTGTAGACATGCTGTTTCTTCTTAAATGTAAAGTAACTCATGGACAGGTAGTCCGACTCACTCTAAATGAAGGTTACAGAGCAAAACTAACGGAGTCCAGAAAGTTTCATTCCATTGCTTTCATGAGTATCCTAAACACGGCAACTTGTAAAGGGCAAAAATCAAGTGAGTGTCAATTTATTCACAGTTTAGGCAACCGAATGATTGTGAAAACAATAGTGTTTCAAAGCTTATAATTTATTTATTTATTTACCCTAAAATATTCAATTTTCTGGATTCTTCGTTTGCCTGTACCCTTAAAATTCATTGTAACCAGAAAATATATACATCTTAACGATAAGCTGTTCTGTCATGGGTTTAATTATGATATTACAGATGTAGTAATCAAGAGCTCTTTGATTTCAAACATAGACCTATATTGTAAGAGACAATACCACAAAAATTTTGTTTTACAATGACACTGAATTCCGCCTTTAGAACCGATTGTCCTTTAACTGTCATTTAAGACATGTATAGGTGTTAAAATTAAATGTGTGAAATTTAAAGCTTTACGAATTAACATAGTTTACGGAATATGCAGTACAACCTCTTTATACCATATTGTTTAGTAAATAGTAAAATGTGATTATTTCATTCATGTAGATTATTAAACTTCTGTGATTAGAGTTTCTTACTGCGTGTTCATCCTTAAATTTGAATATACTTTAAGACATTTAGGCATCAGAGGCTCAGACCGGGATAGGATGGGAGTGAATGTAGGAAGGTAGATGCCCAGAGCCTAATTTGTAGAGACCATCCTGGCATTTCCCTGGTGGAACTGAGGAAAATATATGGACAAACCTCAGTCAGGATGGCCGGCCGTTGGAATCGATCCCAGGACCTCCAAAATGCTAAGCCAATGCTCTACCATTGAGCCACGGCCTCTAAGTGTTCGTATTTAAAACGTATACGGTACATGCATGGAAGTACGCTTTCCAAAACTCATTCAGAAAATGTAACTTCATTCGATAGACAGTAATTGAATTTGAAGATGAAGGAATGAATCTAGCACCAGCATGGAAGCGCAATTTAAAGTAATTTATGATTAGCCTGTATCTATGTGGCTAAACACTATTAGAATGTGCTCCACAATAATATACTTTAAGCCGATGTGAGTAAAACTAAATCTAGCAACTACGTCTGATTTTAACTTCTAGAACACTTAAAATATTAGATAAATTCTACTACAATGAATTCTACAAGGGAAGTGACTTCTAGGAACATAGATATTACCATGTAAGACTGTAATATGCATTAAAGGATTGCAACTAACACAACTGGCTTTTTCCTATCCTTCAAAGCATCCAACACAAATCAACAAGAACAAAAAAGAATGACTGAAATAAAAGCAGCTCATGCGGTGGTATGTTCTGGATGAAAAGATGAAGAGAAAAGTAGAAAAAATAGTTTCTCCGAAAAACGTTCCTCTGTCGTAGCTTCTGTGAATCTGTCTGCGGTGGAGTCTGTCTCTGAAGTGCTTGATTGACGTTCACAAGATTCTTCCCTTAAGCTGCGTTCCTTGTTTTGTTTCCGAAAACAGTTAAAAATTCTTTTCCTTCAGCTGTGGCCTACTTTCTCCTGCGTAGGCTACTTGTTCACTTGAGAAACTGAATTTCTTTTTCCTTTCTGTTTTTGCGGAAATTTTTTAGACAGAAAAGCATCATGTACTTTATTTTATGCACTGTAGTCTCACCTAAGACCATTTACTCCTTCCTTCCACTCTTCCAGGTCTTGCAACAACCTCTATAATTTAAAATGCGGTGAGCAGCCATTAGGCCAATACAGCATTAAATCTATAATTAAAGATTACATATAAGAATTAAGATGATAGAATTATAACAGTATTAATTTAAATATGTTAATATAACACCAAAATATAATTAAAAAAAATAATAATAATAATAATAATAATAATAACAACAACAATAACGATAACGATGATGATGACACGAGCGTCTTTTCTAGAGTCAGGTCTTCCTCCCGCAAGTCCCTCGTCAAGGTAAGCCGAAGGTGGTTTGCCATTTCCATCCATAGGATAAATATGACGTCCTAAGGAAGTGATCTACAATTTAAACTCCGAAACGTGTGCCTGCACACACACACAGAAAAATGGTTTAATCAAAAATTGCATTCATTTAATCACACCCATTTCTAGTAAATAAATGACTAAACAGCTTGTTATAATTGACTACTTGCGTATAGTCTCGCCTAATCAAATTTGAATAATGGATACAGTCACAGGTGTGTAAGCTCTATATTTCCATTACATTACAAGCAAACAATAACTTGCGTTCTATCTCAAAGACAGATTCTTTTATTGTGGTACAAAGTAAATGGACAGTATTTTGTTTCCGAACGAGGAACTAATTTTACGCGCATGCATAATAACAAACCATGGTGGTGGCTTGTTCTTTTTAATGGATGCGGCTTGACATTTCAAGCAAACAAAAACTAAAAAAAGCAAAAAATACAAATTTACTGCAAAAGGACCAATCTTGACCTTTATAATGAGTTCTTGATGATAATTTTGATGATGATGATAACGATCAATATAATAACATTAATATTTAAATGTGTGAAGATATTAACGTATGTTTATATTACGTTATACAAAGTTTTCTTGTTTGTTTATATTTGTGGTCAACAGATGGCAGCACTTTTAAAGTAATCTTAGACACTGGAAGTTCATAATTTTTATACAATCGGGTTATACTTTGCCGAATTGAACCTAGGATTATTTTTTTTATATACTTACATATGTTTAAAGAAATTGCGTGAAGGATTTTAGAAATAATGGCACATGAATATGTATTCTAGCATGTATTAATGTGAGTCGCTTTTACAAGTTGTAGAAGAGCGATTCGAACAATACTTTAGTCCTTTAAGAGTTCAACATTCTAGTTCAAGCACATACACGAGACGGGGATTTTTTTTTATTGATATAGTAACATAATTGCAAAAGGTTAGATTACTATAAAGACAACGAAATCTTACTCAATTTTATCTCTATTCCCAGTCGTATTGCTTACATTCCCAGTCATATTTCAATAATCATTCGCACTCAGATCTGAACATATATTGAGTATTTATTTAGTGAAATAAAATGACTATATGCCCTTCTGAAAACTGACACTAAATTAATCGGCGTTTAAACCAGTGATCGAGTTTCTCTCGATTTTGACTAATCATTTTTCTGTGTTCAGGGTCAACGAACAAGACTACTCTTCCACAGAGAATGTAAATTTATTTGTAATATTTGTAAATATTGTGTTGGTATGTTTATTTTTAATTTTTAATTTTGAGGTAATATAAAACTCTGCTCTAGCGTAAATCAGTTAAAAGAAAAGAACAAATCTACTCCTACATCTGCATATACTTACGCACGTAACACACTTACGCGTGTTACCAGGATATCACTCGAAACTGTAACACGTTGAGAGTACGAGATTTCGCAGTAATTATTAAGTCAGAACATAACTTTTTGTTAACCGGAACTATTTCAGAGACTTTGCATATTTTTGATAGCTTCTTCTTTCTCCGTATAGCACTTATAAATTTATGTAGTTCATTGATTAATGTCACTCCTCCTGCTGGGATTTTATTAATTTCTCATGATTTTAAATATAACAGGATCTTTATTGCGATTTCGATCTCGATCTCGCTAGGATCGATATCCATGGTTCTGTGATCTATAGGTCACAGGAACCAAATATTGATCTATTCACTGCATTTGTTAAATTCGACTGATTGCGGTAGTTGAATGTGTAGATGATGGTATAGACAGTGTTTTAAACAGAAATCAGTAGACGGAGTCGCCACATTGAGTAGTGAGAACTAATTTTAAAGCTCAGGAATACCATATTAGATCCCTGTATCCATATTGCATTATTTTTAATTTTTATTTTTTTGTTTGTTTTCCTGACAAGTTTCTTGAAAGAACTTTTCCACACATGAAGAGTTTTAATCGAATCTGTTTGAAAATTTTACGTTCGTTTTTAATCAACCCTAGGGTAGACTGATATCCTTTTCTCAACGAGTTTACTCTTTTGTAGAAATGTTTGTATTATTAGCCTTACCGTTTTTCTATATCTCCTGAATTTTCAGCGTCCGTTAGTTTCGCTTTTCTTTTCTAGAATCACGTTTTGCGTTACTCTAGGGAATCCCTCGTACCAAGGAAATTGGAAACTTTGTCAAAATGAGTTGCGCATGAAGAAATAAAATAAATGTGGTAGTTCAGAGTAACGAAACTACGCGTACAAGGCGATTGCGACGCAGATGACCAGCAAACTTCTCCGTGGGAACTCAACATGCCAGTTCCTTCTGAGCTGTGTTTCCGATCAGTTTGGCGCCTGAGGATTATATTGTCATATCTCCAACTAAATTCCTATGGAGATACGACAATGCAGCGTATTTAAGAACTACACCGACAAAATGTGTAGTTCGATACGAACTACTTATCTTGACATCAAAATAAGATGAAGGTTCCTTTAGCAAGGGTGTGCCCCGTAGGCGACGAGCAGGGGTTTCCCCCAACTTTTGAGAAATGAACGAAGGCTACCGAGTCGAGGACGGATTTGATTAAAGAAGCACACGCGAGCCTCAGAGGAGGTTCACTAAACTTTAGAACGATGAATGAAAGAGGAAGAACCATTGCAGGCACGATGGAAAGAAAGTTGGGGAACCTGTGCGTGCAAGAGACAAGAAGGAAAGGGAATAAGGGTAGAGGGCAAGGCTACAAGTTGCTGTATAGTGGAGCAAATGAATATGGAAGAAACGGCGTAGCGATTGTTCTTTCAAGACATCTGAAAGATAGTGCTGCAAGTGTGAATAGAAGGAGCGACAGAGTGATGAATATCATGATATGTACGGGTGAAATGATCAATGTATGTGTGCGTGTGCTCAGCAAATTGCCTGCGAGGAAGAGGAAAAGGGTTCTATTTTGAAGCCAAAATCAACTTTTTACAATGAACATTTCGTAATAAATCAGAAAAGACACATAAGAGTAAACATTTAGGTATAGTGAGTTGATTTGTATTAATATTACAAATTAAAATGTTATGTGATCAGGTAGTCGATGTAGCTAACCTATTATCAAGTTTTATTATTTCAAATAACACTACGTATCTTTATTACATTTATTATTTGGTATTCTCTAGGGATGATAAACATAATATGAAAATCACAGAATGCAGTGTTGTAAACTGTAAATATCATTCGAAGTTAAACATTAAAAACTAACATTTGATCATTCGCCTGTTATTAAAGTATATTTTACTTCTATGCATTATTTCCGACTTACTACGAAATATTCATTTTATATACAACTGTAAAAATTCGAATGTGGGCTCCGAATTGTAACTTTAGTATCTCGAAAGTGAAGCAACAAGCCGACGTAGCTCAGTAGTACAACGTCGCATAGCATTCGAGAGGTCGCGGGTTCAATGTCTGCGGCCGACCATTATGACTGAGGATCGATCCCAGAATATTTTCTTAGGCACTCCAGGCAATTGCCGGGATGGCACTTTCATCATACGCCATGGCCGACACCTTCCCGAATCCTTTCTCCTCCCCTATCCAGGCCTGAACCTTAGATGCCTAAAATTCAAATTAAAAAATAAAGCGGAATTCATCAAATCACAAAATTAACCTTTTTCGTGTTTTGGTGTCACGAATACACACGTGAAGTTTGGCTGTCGAATTCTCTTTTTGTGTTGGAAACGACAATAACATTCATTAATATTATTTTTTATTTTTCTCAATTTCTGATTCAGTGTCACAATTACTTCTAGGCCTACAGTTCAGCAGATAATTTTTACCTATGTTGTATGAATAGGGTTAGGATTCCTTTCGAATGAACCTAAAATTTGATGCCTTCGGCGCGCACTCCTCCGCTGATAGTGTTTCTTGTCAGTATGGCAAATCGACGAATATACGTGTAAATTATTCCTCTGCATTTGGGAAACTAACTAAAATTAGTTCAATGTGAATTTCTTCAATGTGAACGTACTTCATGGGAAACCGGTTGCTTGAGAAAAATTCAATGCAGTTCCCAGTTTCCTTGATATAAAGGTGACCTGGCATTTGTTCGACTATGTGTTTTGAAGAGAATGGTGATGTGTTTTGAAGAGAAATGTTAATTTGTGCAAGTGATATCTTTCACTAAGTTTAAGCATTGACAATGTAAGGTGTAGGAGAGTGTCAGATGGTTTGAGTACTTAAAAAGAAAAGTATATCTAAGACAGGCATTTTGTAAGTGTTGTACTTGTCTGACTAGTTCTTCTTTAAGATACTTGTATGTTAGAAATACTTCAAAGTATTGCAAGTGAGGGAATACCACTGATTTAACTACAGTTGACTTGATATTGATTAAGCAGAAAATGATTAAGTTTAGTGAGTGAGTGTAGTGACAACAACATCGTCTTACCGATTGGATTGTCGTGCAGTTTCCACACTCGACGCACGTTTAGGATTACTCCGAGGTTTGTTAACTTGAAAAGTATAGTTTAGTGATCTGGTTTACATGTAGTGCTGGATGATAATTGTTTTGTAAATATTGAGTTAGTTGTTTGGACTATACACATATACATTTCAATTTATCGAAATTAATTATTAATCCGTTTTAAATGACCACTCACTGATTGTTGGGAGATCTGCATTGAATTAGAGAATAGTGGTTTGAGGTATTGTGGACGACATCATATCTATATTTGGAAATCACTGAATACAAATGATTTTACAGTGTGAGGTCAATACAGATATACAAACATACAGTTGGCAAAAAAAATAGCTATGGACAAATTGTTTTTCTGACATTCACTACAAATAACGTGGGTGATATTTGTGCTTTGTTGTTAAACATGATACGGCTATCAAGTTTAACATATTTAGACAATCAAAATTAATTGATTGAAATAATTTGAGGTCAGTATTAACAACGCATTATTATTTTGGTAAAATTTTATAAAAAGCTTCTTACAAATTTCCAATATAACAAAATATAGCTCACAGCAACTTTCCATCATAGTAACGGCAAGAGTGTTTACATGTTCAAGTGTTTCCTAACTCAACTAATTAGTGACTTAATCTACTTTCAATCAATGTGTAACTTAATAAAAAGTAGTCGACAGAATAATATATTGCAGAGACGAAAGAAATGTGGAAGACTGAGCGAAACAATGTATCCTCCAACGGTAACAAACAGAAAAGTGATGATGAGAAGAGTCCCAAATTCCTTCGGGATGTGTTCGAGAAGGCTCTTAGTGAGATGAAGTATGGTGGAGAAGTGAATGTGGGTGTTACTTTGAGCGAGCACATGAAGAATGCAAGAGGGAAGAAAAAGAAAAGTGATAACACCAGTAATAATAAATGAGAAATGAAACAGGCCCTGTGATTTCTTTCAGAAAATAAATTTTAATGAAAAATTGCCATTTATGCAGATTAAATAATTAAGTAGCAACTTGGAAGCACAAGCAACGTAAGTCACCTAGAAATAAATACATATAAATACGCAAGACATTCAAAGGTTGTAACATGATTTTTTTAAACTTCTGTTTATCTTCCTTGGCTGAACACTAATATATGTTCTTTGCGCACTCAGAGATTGAACTTTCCTCGACGAAAACTTTCCCTAGAAAAGGGATGGTAAATTCATCGGTCAGGATATTTTCTAGGTATTATCTTGGCATTCTCCTGTTTAAACCAACGAAATTGATAAGAAACCTTAGTTAAAAATGACTGGGGGTAATACTTTCTTAACACTATATTATGTAAGAATAATTATTATGTTTGTGAGAATAATGTATGAAAGAGTACACTAAAAAACACACGTCATACCTCTGCCAATGTAATAGCTGTTTTCAGTGAATTATGTTTCATTCTACATTACGAAAACAAAACTAAACATTTCGTAGAAAGTATTTATTTCAGCTACACAATATATTATGTGACCCACTTATATATTCACGTACTTAAGATGAACACTTACTTAATTTGAAATATAATGACATCGTATCTTTAAAGCGTACAAAGGCCACAAAAGAACTTTCAAGAAAGAACAAAAGCAATTGAGGTTATGGAGATTTTTTTACATAAAAACTCTATGAATTTAAGACAGAATTAAAGAAGGATTTCAAGTAAGATGTGTCAGCAAAAAATAGCATAGCAAGTTTATCAGATCTTGCAATGATTACAAGTAGTGCAATGACTCTCGTAAAGAAATGTGAAGATAGTAGAATTAATGCAACTTGGTGGTGGTGACGTCATCCAAGATAGCGGCTGAGGTCATTGACCTTTGACGTCGCTGCGGAGTTTCAGATGTGTTGATGGATGGCTCATACGAGGTTGCCATATGGTTACGACTTTCTCTATGATGCTACGTGGTTGGATGACGTCATCACAGTGTTGTCAAATGACTGGATGTATGACTCATGCGTCATTGTCACATTAAGAGGTGCAAGTCAGGTTGTAATAACGTGGCTGAATATCTTAACTTAAATATGGTATGTGATGTTGTGGAAGGATTGCAAAAGAAGATGTCAGCCATAGCTCAGTGGATTGACCTTTGAGTGCGCGTACGTCATGATCTTAAGGTAAATATATGGACTTTTGTGAGGTTGTTGTAGGGTAAACGATTGCAAAAGAAGATGGCGGTCGTATCTGGGTTGATTGATCTTTGAGTGTGGAAGAGCGTGCGTCATTATCTTAATCTAAATAGTCGTTGTGACATTAGGGTTGCAAGTCAGAACTTGATGATTGAGGTTATGTGGTCATTGACAGCGACGCTTATGATATCATGTTTATGTCCTCACCATACTCATGGCGTGGGTGAGTGAGTTGACACGTGATGATGCATCATCTAGGATGTTAACTTAAATCTGAGGCGTGTTCAAACATGTGGCGGAGACATCATCAAGCGAGCGAGGATCAGTCAGTTGACACGTGATGTTGCATCATCTACGATGGGAAGGTAAATTTGAAAAAAAACGCTCACTAACTTAATTTTTTGAGCGTACAAAACTGCATCCACCATCCTTGCAATTTTGACTTTACATCCCCAAAACTGAAAATACTCACAGAAATCCTGAGTCCGACAGACCCTCTTAAAATCTTGAAGCAACACACCCTCAACTTCCTTATTTTAACTGTACAAAACTCCATTTACACCACACTCCAAATTTTAACTTTACATCCTCCAGCTAATAATACTTGCAGGAACCCTGAGTCCGGCAGATCCCCCCCTAAAATCTGGAAAACATTCGCGAACTTAACGTTTTTAGCCGTATCAAAAACCCATTTACTTTACCCTTCCAATTTTAGCTTTACACACCCCAAAACTGAAAATATTAGCAGAAAACCTGAACTCGCTATACCAGTCATTTTGTGTGTTAACTGTTAAACACTACAGATAAAGAAAACAACAGAAGGTTACTTAGAAAGAAATAAAAAAAATAAGCAATACCTTTTATTATATTTGATGAATAAGAGATGGCATATACATTATTCCGAAGACTGATGCATTGAAAATGATATCATATTAAAGACATAGCAATTAGTTTGTCGCGTGCGTACATATCTTACTACGTCACTTTATTATTGAATCAAGTTGTTTTTCCTTTATAGAAAATAATAAGAATGTCTGATGACATCAGTCGTAATAGTCCGTTGGTTGTTTGTTCTTTAATCTTACAGGAAGGAAAACTACAAGTCATACGTGAATTCCAGAAGTGATTTCATAGTTTACGAAACATACAGGGTAGTCTGCTGATGACTGACTTGTTGTTGTTTTTAATGATGCTTTACTATATGCACATAAAATGAGTACGTTTGATAGTAGCTTCCTTGTTTGATGTTTAATCTTGGACGAAGGAAAAATACAACTCATACGGGAATCCCAGAATTGATTCATAGTTAATGACTAACTGTTGAGTGTCCAAACTACGTCACATCTGAATCCAAAACACATCACGTCACGATTAGTGTAAGTGCAGATTTCCTGATTTTAGTATGGAGCATGTGTACATAATAGATAAGAGAAAAGAGAAATAACGTACAGCATATAGTAGAGTCTAGTTGATGAATGCCTTCTGTCCACCAGTTGAACCCCCTAACCGTTCTGTTTAACTAAATATTCACACCAATTGGGAGAAAGATTCTGACAAAAAATGTCTTCGTTGTTGGCACTTTATGAACGTAGGCAGGAAAAATCTTTAACTCCGCCCCCTCTCTCATGAATGTAACATACTTGAGCGACCGTAGACTTCCTCTTGAGTGTATTAACCTCTGTTTAGAAAACAGCGATTTTGGAAATACCTCATTTTTGAGAGATGACCTTTGATAATACTATACATCCCTTCTATAAGAATGATTCTATACTTTTTTCAGCACTGTAATTTAGCATAATGAAAACTCTTCCCTCTAATACAAAATATTTTGAAACATCTGAAACGGCCCTAACTGACAATAATCGCGACATTCATGATTGGTAAGTAGTGTAGATGATTCTTTTCTCCCTCTTTTTGTTAAAGATTGTTCTAGGTAAGCTTTCTCTTAAATGTCACACAGTGTATATATGAAGCAGTAAACAGAAAAAGTAAGGAAAGAGAACTGACCTCGGACTGGGTGAGAGATTAGTGCCCTTGTCTTTTATGTGTATGGTCACTATATTGACTTTGCACCCATCTAAAAACTTAAAATGTTGTCAGAATGCCTGCTAGTCTTGTGAAAGTAGCTACCTACTAATTAGAACCTAACCCTAACATCCATCGAACATTCTCTCCTGGATTTTTTTTACATTAAAAACTTAAATTGGTTCGAACGTGGTAATATAATAGCTGAGAAGCGACTCGCCTTTAATATTTATATAAACTCTCTACCTTTATCTTTCTCTCTTACCGGTTTGCTGAAAAGATTCATGGAAAATAGTCGTGAAGGACTCTAGATAGAAGTAATATATTGTATGAAAAATTTTGAAAGATTAAATTACAATGAAAAACGGTTTCCACCAGGGGCTATTGAACGCAGTGCTTCCGATTGTATTTTACTTTAAAATATAGCTCTCGTCCTTCAAAGAGCACTTTACTAATGAAAACTGTAGGTCCTGTCCTTAAAAGCGCATTTTACTAAGAAAAATGTAGGTCCCCGTCCTTAAAAGCGTAGTTTACATTAGTAAAAACAATTTAGATCCCGTCCTTAAAAGCCCAGTTTACCAAAAAACGTAGGTTCCGTCCTTAAAAGCGCGTTTTAATAAAAACTGTAGATCCCGTCCTTGAAACATACTTCACAAAAAATGTAGGTCCCATCCTCAAGTGCGCGCTTTAGGAAAAACTGCTGGTCCCGTCCTTAAAAGCACCCCAGCTTGTTTAGGTCATTAGATTAAGAGGGCTCCTCGCTCCAGTTCCCAGCATTTTAAACATTTTTCAAAATATTTTAAAAAAAACTAGGAGTACTATCAAAAATATAAATTCATACCGCACTAGAACTTACACATACTATGAAATACAATGGATAGCGATCTTGAAATCTTGTCGATTGATGAGTGCCCAGACTTCAATTAAATAATGACGTCATAATCCTTGGAAACCTATCACTCATTAATGGACAAGATCTCGAGATCGCTGCCCATTGCATTTCATAGTAATTTGTAAGTTCTAGTGCGCTATGAATTTACATTTTTGATAATACTCTTATTTTTTTTTAATATTTTGAAAAATGTTAAAACTGGGAGAGTTGGAGCGAGGAGCCCTCTTAAGAAACATATTTATCAAAGTGGGTATTTTATTAGGGAAAATCCAGCCACCATAACAAGTCGAAAAATCAAAATCCTATACGGTTTGGGTACTGTGAATGTCTAAAACTTTCAGAAGCGGTTCCAGAGGTTTCAATCTCATTGATAACCCATAAAAAACACGACTTACTGGTTTTGGAGGTAACAGCTCTTGGAGAAGTAAGTGTTTTTTCAAGGGAAGAAATATTGCACAAGTCATCGATTTAGAACATCTCTGACAGTTTCACACATCCACACTATGCTAATCGTATATGACATTAATGTTTCGACCCGCTGCGCTGGCAGGATGTGCGTGCTGAAATCATTTGCTATTACAATCAAAGTTGAAAAGTCAATTACTTTTCAACTCATTCTAACGGAAACCTCCAGATCAGAAAACATAGCGTTGTAATACAACGTTTTTTTAAATAGAGGACCAAGGGTAGTTAAAACTATAATATACACAAAAATTCCCTGGTTCAACGATTATGATTGCTGATTTTGCTCAAGAAGTGGAAAATTTGGCTTAATTTAAGCCCTGCTCAAGTTTGCTATCGTGAGTGGTTTTTTTCAGCATTTTCTTTACTCCTATTAGAGGAATACTAAGACAATAGTACTGAGCCACCTATCCTAAGGGAAATTTCTCCAGGGGTTTTCTTACATCACACAAATGTAGAGATAGTAGTTATTAACTAGAATCTAACTAAGTTTTCACTAGCATTGAAGTTTAATGCTAAAGAAAAACCAAGACTATATTTCATCTTGCTTGGAAAGTTGGAGGGAAAGAGACCATTGCAAAGACTGACACGATTGATGTAAGGATCATGAAGTTGCAATAATGGATAAGGGCATCGAGGTTGAATGCTAGAAAAACCGAAGACTTTATTTCATCTTGTTAGAAACGTTTGAGCTAAAAGAACCGCGTGGGATAAAAATACGGTAATTATTTGAAGACCTGAATTGAAAAACATCTCCAGTCTCCTTTTTTCGAATTTGCATTGCTTTATTCATCTTTAACTATC
>JAGDQP010031661.1:0-21806 GCA_022664845.1 Lepisma saccharinum
TGTATAGCCAAACTTGGTTCTAATACGGACTCTTGTCCCATACGTGACTCTATTAATTTTAATGGAATGATAATTTCTGAACGTTTTGGAAGAAAAATGCGTCTAGAAGTAACATACTTCGGTCTCAAATTTGCTTCTATTTGCGATGTTAATTTAGTTTCTAAAACATATGTTAAATTTCGATTTTTTCGGGGTACGTTCGGGTTTCTGCCAAAATGTGTTAAAGTCAATGTTTTTTGTTCGTAACTAATTGTTGCCTGATGTTGAATTAAAAAATTACTACCTAATAAAAGTTTTTGTGGAAAATTATCTAAAACGAGAAATTCTTGCGAAAAACGTTCATTACCAATTTTAAACTTAACTATTGCAATTTTATTCACCGTTATCGTTTCTTGTGAAACACCCTGTATTTGCACATCCTCATATCTTAGCTGCATATATTTAGTTATTAATGTAGAATCAATTATACATGCCTGACTTGCGGTATCTAAAAGTGAATCGCGTTTCCAATTGTCTATGCTGATTGGTAAAAATGCTAAATCGTCTTTGATTGTAATCGGGATTTTGAGGACATTAGGTTTCCGACGTCCTGCAGTGGCCTCATATTTTACTGCAGTATTTCCCCGTTTAAAGGTTGCTGGTAATTTATTGGATCACTAACTAGATTTGGATTTTGATATGTTGTTGTATAAACCTGATTGCGTGTTTGTCGCGGACCTGATTGATATTGTGGATTTTGTTGTTGGCGCGGTTGATTTTGCCATTGTGGCGGATATGGACGTTTTTGTTGTTGATTGTATGGTTGCCGAAATCGCGGAGCTTGTCTATATCCTTGATTTTGTCTATTATAATAATACTGATTATTATAATTTTGGTTATACGGATTTGAAAAAGAACGATTTTGATTATATGATGGTTGTTGCTGATAACGTTGTTGTTGAAAATTTGGCCTATAATTTCCATTTTGCTGGAAATTATTTCGCGGATATCTATATTGTTCACGAAAATTATTGTTATAATTTCTATTATTGTAGCGAAAATTCGGATCAAAATTCTTTCCTTTATAATTACCTTGTTGATTTCTGCTATAATTTTGACGTTTTTTGAATTGTTGCTGCTGTTGTGTTTGTTGTTGATTTGTGCGCGGTTGCATTTTAGACTTAGATTTTTGTGGATATTGTCGTAGTTGTAATGACAATTTCTTCATTTGAGCTTGTAAAGCTTCAACATCTTCCGCTGTTTGCGGTTCATCTTTCGATTTATGGATAACATTTGGTGAAACGTTTATCCATGTTTCATCCTCTTTATCAGAAATTTCTGAATGAGAGTCAGAACTTGATGCCGAAGATGGTAAAGAATCTGAAGAATAAGAACGTTTATGATTTTTCTTTTTATGCCTATCCTCAGCACGAGTTTTCCGTTGACGGTTACGCACTGTATATCGTGTCGTTTCTATAGCTTGCAATTCAGTAAGTAATTCATTTACTGTTTGAAACGATTTATTCCCTATTCGTTCTAAATAATAGGGTCGTAAGCCATTTATTATAAGACTTACTGTTGCGTCTTCTTCAATGTCGTAATTGAATTTTGCTATCAATGCTTGAATATCGATAACATAATTCGTTACATTTTCGCGTTTGCGCTGTATACGTTCGCGTAATTTGATTCCGACATCAATTTTAGCACTTGGCTTTCTGAAAATTTGCAATATTTTCTTTTTAAAGTAGGCGTAAGGCAAATCTTGTAAGTGAAATTTGTCTATGCAGACCTGTATTCGGTCCCTGTCTTTAGAAAGAAATGTGGTAGGTAACAGTTCTTTGCATTTGTCATGTGACCAATTATTTTGTTTTGCGACATCTTCAAATGATTTGAAGAAAGAGTCGATTGACCCTGTCTTAGAGCTGAATCGAGGCAAAGGTAAACTGTTGTTATACACTATAACGTTTGGAGTTGCCATATTGGTAGTTTCGTCTGAATCAGATGTATGATCAGATTGTCTTGTTTCGTCCGAGTCGCTAGAATTGATGTGGCGGTATTCGCGATGTCGTGTATTAACCGGCATGAACGTAACTAGTGCAGTTTTTTTTGTGTTTTTTTTTGCTTATTCCGTTCTCATTACATATCCTTTATCGTAAACCTGATTTTATTATTGTCTTCAAATTCCATGCGGAAAGAAAATGCATTCCCTGCTTTAAATTTAACTAGCAAAGTTAAAGATAAAATCTTATTTGTCAATCGCTTACAAAATTGCACAAATTTCTGTTTATCAGAAAAATTCTTTGCACAAATAAGTAATATTTCGCGAAGATTTATCTCCTGTTCGGGTGCAAGTGCAATCAATCGCGAATATTTAGGAGCATAAAGACGAATTGACTGTATGATTTTTGCAGCATACAACTGGCATAGTGGTAATATCCACGTTTGCATTGTGTGAATATTTTATGCTAATGTTTGTCAAACATAAATTATATCTGCCGTGTTATTTGTACTTCGGAGTTTCGCATGTAAAATCGTTGATTTGTCATCACTAGTGACAAAAAACTCGATTGTATTGTATGCAGTGGTTGTTATATGCAACGTAAAAGAATCACCAAAGAAATATTGTGCTTCCAAAAGTGCGGTAATTGCTTTATTTATGAATGTTTGTAGCACAATTACACGTTGTTGTTCATTTTGCAAATCAATCGCTGAAAATATATGACGCAAAAGTTTGTCTAAAGTGGTGGGTGTCAGAATTTGGTTAACCGTTTTTGTTTGCGCGATATTATATGCAATATATTGTTGAATATTAGCTACACACTGCGTTGTTTGGAGAACAAACAAAGGGTAGTTCAAATATTGAGTTTGAATATCAATTGGTTCTATATTTTCGGGATTAATATTCTCCCATTGTTCGCGTGGAAGATGACAACACATCCTTTAGTAATTTATCCGATTCGAATTAAATTTGAACACGACGTTCCTAAGCTAGTATATAGAAAAGCGCAGTACACTAGTGTATTTTATCTAACCGAAAAGCAAAAACTTAAAAAAATGTGTTAAAATTTAACAAAAACTGGGAAATTACCGTATTCGAACTTGATTCGAACTTGGGCGTCCATTCACCATGTGAACGTCTAGAACTTGTCCTGTGAACGTCTGGCTTCGTCTTGCAATTGTGTTCAATTATAGAGAAATTATTCCTCTATTTGTGGGGGCAAATATTACGTAGACTTTAGGTTTTGTTATTTGGGGGCTAAAGAGAAGTCTACTCGAGCGTAACTCAGATAAAGGTTTGAGCATTCGCAAATACGAGAGGGACGTTCAGCGTGAGTTAAGTGGATATCAGCTCTAATATAATGGTAACTTCTGGGATAGAGTATATTCTAGCTTTAGGAATGAAATGGATAACAAGATTTTACATTTTCCCTAAAAAGGCGCAGAATCTCAACTCGAGGATTAATGAACAAAATAAAATACAGCACACACCGAAAAGCTATATTCAAATCTAAAATATTCAACAGAGCACACGAATCGTTCAGGCAATGAAACTATTTAAGCACCAATGTTCTAAGAAATCCTTGAAACATACCTTGGAAAATAAAGTTGAAAGTTGTGTTCTTCTAAGACTTGTATCAAAATTGACTGCTTCTTTTAAGATGGGATTTAAACTATTCTGGACTTCCTTCTATGTTTCTTGGCTTCCTTCTAGAACTGTAGTGCAGAGTGACAGCATGGACCGGCTGTGTGAGATAGCAGATCGATTGGTCTGTCGGGGTCCTTTATATACGGTCTTGAAGTGACGAAATAATTAGGTTAATATAGTTCATTGCTCTCTTGTTTGTGCGTCTTAGTGCTTTCACGTGACGATCGTATGATGTCTTAAAAATGAACAAAATGGCCGCTTAAAGGAAAGTAGAACAATAGGTCTACGTCATAATTTCCGTAAGTGTGTGTGGTTTGCCGTATATTGCTTTGCTAAAAGGTGTTCGTGTTGAGATTCTCTACCCGCCATCTTCATTATTCTTTAGAATTTACAACAGAATAAAATATTTGTGAAAATAAAAGTTAATTATAGAAATATGATTACAAAAATGAAAATTTAAGAATAAATACAAAATTAATAATGATTGACAATGAGAGGCGATCACAATATGTAGCAAAACGAGAATTGTTTTACTTCTATTTTGTATAAAGCCCCTCTAGTTGCTCAGTTACTTGAAAAAGTATGCTTTCAAAATTGATAGGTAAATTAAGGGCGTATAAGACCGCCACGAATATAAATAACAGAGTATAGGGATTTTTTTGCAATAAAATGTGAGTGAAGATCAGTTTTATTTGAATAAAAAGAAACTATTTTATTTTATGTTGTTCTTCACGCTATATTATACCGCTTCGAAAGCTTTAAATGGATTCGGTTATATGCCATCTTTTAACTCATCAACTCATGTGCTAACATAATTTGCCACTCGCGCACTGCAAGACGATACCGTAACGAATCCACGATTCGTCCTTATTTATACTGGGATCTAGAGAGGGGATGTAGCGATAGTAAATAATAAGCGAGAGGATTTGAGAGTAAAAGGTATAAGTTTCAAGTTTGAAATAAATAGTGCAGCGTGTATCAGACTTACCAGACAGACCACAGGAAACTTCTAAGATCGTAGTAGTTGCACTAAGTACCATTCGGCGTGTATCTACCGTGAGTGATTCGAGTACTGTTTTTTGGGAGTACCAGTATTACTATTTACACTTTGTTTCCCCAATTCTGGGTACAGAGATACTTCTGGGAATTCCTTTGGTCAACGAGACACAAGGAAACGATGGCCCATGGAATTCAGAAACATTGCTCTTTTCCTGCGGGCTATCCGGAAAAGTCGCTACTATGATTATGTTTACATTACATAATGCATGCTTAGATAACACTTGTGTAATGTCCTGTTTTCTTGTTACATGTATTCTTACTTTATGTTACTTATCGTCGTCACAAGTTTATAGAAATAATATGATGACAATTTTCCCTTCTGTGAAATTCCAGTAATTCAGTTCTTGTAACTGTCTTTCGAAAATAAGCTTCTTAATATTGGGTACGATAATGCGAGGTGCTATGGGGGAGTTGCGATACTTAGGTAATTTTTGCAAAATTTCTAATTTGTAATTAATGTTGAGTGAAACAGTAGAAGCTCTTCCTACTCCTAAAAACTTTCTCAATATTTCCTGTTCTTGTAAAGGATGACGATCATTTAACGAAAAATAAAATTGCCTTCAGGAAGTGGATCCATAATAATTATAAAGATAAAATAACGTTTTGTGTCCAATTATACTACAACAAATATGAAATTGAAGTTAGATGTCAAATTTGCTTCCAGATAATTTGATTTATGATGTTGGAATTTGGTTTTCTGTAGGATATGTTGACACAACTAGTGCAAATATAATTACTACCAATTCTCAATCGTGTCCCTCATGTTCAGGTTGCTTGGGGGATAATGTTGTTAATTTAATGAAGTACGCAAGCCATCATATTCGAATAACTATGGACGTAAAAGAAAGAATTCATTGTTGCTTTAAAACGTACAGCAATAATAGAAACACTTTTATTTTGAGAAGAAATAATGGTTTCATAGTAATTCAAGTGTGCACTGTAAGTTTAAGCTTAAATTTCCAGACACCAGACTATGTGTGAAAAAAGAAAATACTTGAATCAATAAGAAGCAAATAAATGAGTGAGATTAAGAAGGAAAAGATTCCACTTTAGTTTAGATTTAGGAAACTAAAAAGAAACTTGTTTTGCAGTTAAACTAATGGTTAAGACCAAAATCCATAACTACAAAGTTAGGTCTAAAGTCCCAAGGAACATTGCATCATTGTAGGTTTTTAATTTTGACCATTAATTTATTTGCAAAACAGTTATGTCTTTAGTTCCCCAACTAAACTCAAGTGAAATATTTTCCCTCTTAATTCCATCTATTCAAATAGATCATCAATGATCATGATTCTTAAGTTTAATGTAAAGCATGGATCTCCATCAAAAGATGGCAGCACTACCTCCGTATATGTCTAGTGTATTTTTATGGTTGTACGAAATTTCAATAATGCTCCTACAAATTCAAGCCATAAGAGTTCCAACTTTTAGGGAAGAAAGTTCATAAACAATTCAAAGGTTTGATCAATTTATGTTTTATTTTATTTTTTTCTTCATTGCTGAAATCTCTTGATTGTTGTTGTAAATGTCAATACCTATAACAATGAAGGTCTTTCAACAATGAACAAAAAGTAAAATAAAAAATCGGCTTTGATCGGACTCTTGAATTAATTATGAACTTTCTTCCCTGAAAGTTAGAACTCTCTTGAATTTGTAGGAGCAGCATTGAAATTTCGTGCAACGACAAAAATACATTAGACATATACTGAGGTAGTAATGCCAGCTTTTGTTGGAGATCGTTGCTTTACATTAACCTTAGACATTAAACTCCGTGGCTCAACTGTACGATTCACTCGATATTTGAGAATAATGATATCTGAAGAATAAAGACTGGCAGGCCATATACCTCGGGAAGCATAGCAGAAGCTGATATAAATGGGAGAGTGTCAACAGAAGTAAAAGACCGTATGGGGATGAAAATTCGCAGAAGAAAATAAATGTCTGTATTCATCCTTCCCCGAATCAATCTCCGACACTTTATATCATTATTGAAAACCAACAGAAAATAGTTTGGTAAAGATAACTTAACTACTTATATGACTTGTAAACTACAATATAACATGTTAAATAAAATTTATCGGAATAAAACTAATTGTCACAAGACGACTTCTAGAATGGAACAACACCAACAAAAGCATTAAATTAATATTATTGACATTCGTGAAAATAAAGTTTATAGTCTCGATCGAGACGAGAGTCTCGAGATGAAAGTCTCGGTCTCGTCTCGAGGGATAAGTTTCGGGCTTGGTCTCGATGCATAGTGTCTTAGTCTCGGTCTCAGTACCATGCCTATTCCTTGGTAATAAGCGGTAGTACAACTTATCGGGAATAGGCTATCTATTTGTCTCTGCAAATAGAGAAAGTTTTCTTGGTCCACTTTCTAACAGAGAGATTATAATATATTGTGATCCCGTGTGGATGAATTAAGCTATTTATAATATGTGGTATAGTAAGAATACTGTTAATATTCATCGGTTGACTTTTTAGTCAAGTTGCTAAATATGTCCAAAAAGTCATCAGAAGCGGAGAACAGTAACAAGGCGAGGGAAAGAATCAGAGTTGTAGTACGGTCCTCAATGTTGGTGTCATTATGGTTACGGTCACAGAACTAAGATAACTCTCATACATATAAAATGATGAAAGTACGCTGTTTGTAATTTACTAAATACCAAGTATTTACTTGAAGTGCCAAGTTACTTGAAGTAAACAATTCTTGTCGAATAAAATGTAGCATGTTTCCCAAATTTTCTAACAAAGAAAATACATTTCTTGGTTTATTCTTTTGCGAATCAAAATATTAACAGACTTTTGAAAAAGTTTCGATTCAGTCTGTGGATGTGTATATATATTACCATTAATTTTTAATGCAATCATAGCTTTTCAGCGCATGGATAGCGGTCTGAAATCCCAAAAATAGCCGATCAAAAGTAAAAATAATAAATTTCGATCTGGGGAATTTTAGTTCTTAGGTTGGATACTTAATTGTTTGAAGTGTCGAATTCCGTTGGAACATCTGTCATTTTGTTATGCCTGCGAAAGAGGGAGTCAGTTGAAAAGTGCCGTTCAGATATAGTAAAAGTGAACATGAAAAAGAACGTATCATTTAAAGTAGCGGAATTTTATAACTTTCAATCTTTTTTGGATTTTCAAAATTGAAGAGTTAGATGAAGGTACGTAGAATTATAACTGAACTAATTTAAGTAAAAAAAAAAATGAAATTATCACTATGCAATTTTTTGTGTAGCAATTTATAATGCCAACAATTCAACAAATGTAGAAAAATAGTTATGAATTCTGTAGGATTCTGTGAAGATCTTGATTTAACGATACATTTAATACTATAACGTAATGAAATTCACAAAAAAAGAAAAGAAAAGAAAGAAAGAGAAAAAAAGGTATGCACGTTTTCGACAATAATAAAAATTGTTGAATTTAACATTTTTGCATGGGCAAATAAAAGCAGTACACTGCAGTACACTGAACCAATGATAAGGAAATGAAAATTATTGCAGACATTCATCATTAGAATATCTTAATCCTAAGAATTATTTCTAGCCTACATCTATTAAACTTTGTGACCTGATTGAAGTATAATGAAAGTTTTACATGTTATAACAGGAAAGAAAAAATAAAAGATGTGAATTAAAATGGTCAATATTATATTTCTATATAATTGCTTTATAGTATTCTGATGTTATGGAATTATTACTATGTCGAGTGGTTATAAAATTATTTTGACTAAATTTTAGGACTATTGTGTAAAAAAAAATAAAAGAGCTGAAAAATTTGTGGAATTATATCACGCCTATTTTATGCCTATTTCCGTACCTAATGTCTTGATTCATGGAGCACAAATTATAGAAACTTCTATATTACCAGTTGTCTGAAGATGCTCAAGAATTATGTAACAAATACATCAAAGAATTCTTCTCGCAGCTTCTCACGCAAATGTAACAGAACCAAAACATTAGAAGATATATTTGTCAGACTTGTTGTTTCTTCCGATCAGCTAATTACTAATATGAGAGAAGTGCCGTATGAAAAATTCATTTTCACCAAGGCTATGGAATTGTTATTTCCCCCTAGTATTGATAAAATAGATTATACGTCATTCCTAGATTCAGAAAGTTCAAATGACGAAGAATTCGGCAGATTATAGCGATAATTTATTATCATTTATGTTATTTGCTGGGCGAAACTTCATTAAGATTTTGAAATAAGCCAAAAGGCGAAAATAATTTCTGGTTTTGGGCATAAACCAAGAACGAAAGTAATTTTGTATCTTTTCCTTTTTGTAAACATGACGACTTTACTTTGTCTTGTTTAGCGTATATGTCAACAAGAGGATAGCAACCGGACGCTTATGGATGAAAAAGTAATATACATAAAGGCAATTGTATATGGGCATTTTATTAATATCCTTTGAAGGACGGACACTTCTAAGGCAGAAGAATATTACTCATATTTTAACGAGACCATGTATCAATGGCAAGTAAGAGAGAAACACTTCTCTCATCAGAGCAAAGTATGTACTCCAAATGTATTGACACATCAGTGCTTAGAAAATTATAATTTATATGCTGTTAACCTTTCTATTGCTCCAATCTCGGCTACACTTTAGATACTCGAACATGTTTCCATTTCCATTTGCAATCTAAGCATATGAGTATTTATATTTCAAACGAATATGTAGCATTATTTAATTTATAATAATAAATATACCATTTCAATTTATCAAAATACATATAATACAATTAATAAATATTCCTGTGTATTATTTTAAAGCAAAGATCAATGTATTTTGACTTCGAAATCGTAATCAGCGACCTTGAAATCATAATGAAATTGATTTTCAACCTGACTGAACAACTTTCAAATAATTTTGTTCGCTATATTGTATGGTAAATTCATTTTGAATTTATGAATTTAGGCTTCACAATCGTAATTACCGACTTCGAAAACATACTGAAACTAATTTTCAGCTCATTTGGAGAACTTTAAAAAATATATTCGTCATATTGGTTCCTCCACTTTGAATTTCGACTTCAAATCATTATTAGCAACCTCGAAATTCCCTATAGGCCTATACACAATTTCGTGCTAATTGAACTATGTTTTTATATTTGCACCAGCTTTTTTGGAATTTCAGACCACTTTGGGATAGTTCGATTTCGATTATTTTTGTTTTCTAATAGAAATAGAAATTACTTCAAATACATGCACTGAAAAGTAAAAAATAGCATTTTCAATTCTTTCAATTCCACATTCTTTGAATTCAGCGTTAAATTAAAATTTACTTAAAGCATTGTATTACCTACAACTTACTAACCCTATGGCACCTATCCATAGCTTGCCTCAAGGCTAGATGGTTGCTCGTTTTAGCTAATAATTTGGTACCGGCTTCAAAGATAAGAAATTTGAAAATATTATTTTAATCCTTTTATTTACTTCTTTGAAGTATATTCTATTTCTTTTAAAGACTATTTTTTATAATTTAATTCAATGGAATTCTTGGAAGATTTATGCATCTATAGAATGAAATATACCAAAAAATACTTACCCTAAAATATGCAACTATTATGCAATGGTTACACATGTGCGTGTAAAAACAGTAATCATTTTTTAATTTTCCTTTATTAATTATAGATAGCTATATAACATAAGATGTTTATTAAATTTTTGAAAATTCGGTGATAGAATAGGTTATAATTAATTAACATTTAGAAGACATACTTTAATAGTAATTAATGAACATTTGATTTTATTCGCGTACGCCCAAATCAAAGCTTACCCCCTTGCAAAAATCCAAACTGTGGCCCTGGATGGATCAAAAGGAAAAATAATACCAACTGTAGGCGCTGCCGCTTACTAATACATTACCTGGTGCTTGCGAGGTCCCTATTTAGGAGCTTTGGGGCTTTTGCTACAATTCAGGGTCCAATAGTCCTGTCCTGGGTAGGTTTACACTATTTAACATAAACGAGACACAGATCCATTATGTCATTTGACCACTTGCGATCTTTTTCTTCTAAAAATAAACTTTACTAGCTATTTTAAGTGTATCTGTCAAAATTTAAAATCCAATTACATGCATTTTTAATCTACTTTCATAAAGGAGGTGTTTATTTTCCCTCTTAAGCTCTGTTCCTGACTAAATTTAAAAAGAAACTTTGGTAAACTTTATTTTTTATATGGGCCAGTCTAGTAACTTTGGACTTCGGCCCGTCACAATTCGCCTTTAGCTCTTAAGTGTTAAAATTCACACCCATGCCCCTTCCGGGACTCGAACCTGGGACTTTTGAGCCGATGGGCTACCGCCGCAAACGGCTCGGCCACCCGGTCGGCCTGACTAAATTAACATTTCAGTTTATTATTTCACTGCATTTTTGTTTAACTCTTGCCTTTACCACTTTTTCAAACAGAGGGGGCAAGGCAAGTCAGACACTGAATCCAAGTCATTTTTAAGGACTTTTACGATAAACTCATAAAACTCTCATTTGAACGAGAATATATTTATTTGCTATAATTAAGGTTTAATTTTCTCTGTCAGAGTTAACCATTTTCTAATAAATGGTTAATTTCCTTTCTTTAAGTTGTTAATCAAAGGACAGTTTTGTGAGTTGTTGTTCTAATATTCTTATATTTACTTCGGTCCCTTTTACACTCACATATTCTAATATTTTGCATGATAAAATTTACAGATCACGTGAGCTGAGCTGAAATAAATGCAAACATCAGTGAGCCAATACATTTAAATAAGCAGTATGTAACGAGAATAGCTCCCACTTCACATCAACACATAAGTTGACCTGAAATTCTCATCCACAAAGGAAATCAGAGCCAAGACACGCACATTTTTGTCTCCCTTCTCTTAGTTGATATGGAAGTGGACTCGTTGACTTTTGAATGTATTTCTGTGCATGCAGAAAGCTTTTCTTCTCCTTTTGAAAAGGAATTCGTCGTGAAACTTCTACCACATCAGACAGCTGTTTCTTTTTCTTACTGTGATGGATCGTATATGCCACACACAGGAATGAATAAACGTTAGGAAATATGTCTGCGTCCCACTTACGACATAATCCAGAAAACCTGTGCACTACGTACAATAAAATTGCATTTCGAGTGTCAATTGTAATTAGAGTAATTATGCAAATGTAGGTGATAGGTCATAGTGCATCATATATATATATATATATATATATATATATATATATATATATATATAAGCTATACACTACAGCTTGTTGTCTATCATAAACTAACAATAATATTCATAGCACTGTCATTACTATTAGCGCTAAATACGTGGTTGCACTTGTCACTTTGCAGATCAAGGTATTTCTGGTTCGATCTCCGGTCAACATACACACTGATTGTAGTGGTTAGGATATTAAAAACAATTAAATTGTCCATGTAATCTATAATATGTGAATCTACTTGTTTCTACATCCTAACATACACTACTAATTTTGTTTAAATATGAAATTGTATTGAGTCGTCCGATAAGCAGTGTCGTTTTGGAGCACAATAAAGAAAAAAAGAGTCATATCTAGAACGCTACTTCAGTCATTATAATAATTGTTTCCTGATTACACATCCCTGTACCCAGTGCTTGAAGTGAGGCGGTATGCACCGGTATGGCATACCAGCTCTGATTTTTGAGAGCTAAAAGCATACCGTCACTGAAACACACGGTATGCATGTTGTTATATATCACCTTTTGATATGTCGAGGCAAGTATTAGGGATTCATACCATCTCTGTTTCTCTCCCACTTCGAACACTGCATCTGCCTCTTGTCAAACGGTTTTGGAATACCGCCTTTGAAGAAAGCTCTTAATTTGAACGAACGAAACTCGCTCGTTATTCGCCGCACAGCCTCCACGTCTCGCAGCGTTTTCACGCCGGGACTGACTGAAATTTGATGAATAGGCGCAAGGTACGCTGAAGCGGATAGGTTGGGAATTTCATCCAATCGAAATAACTGTAACAAGCAAATGTAACGAGAATTATGTAATAAGCGAAAGCGAGGTCACGGAAGACATAAAAAATGTCGCTTAGTATCGGACAACGCATACTTCTATTCAGTCCAGAAACTCGTAGCCTTGCGATTAACATCCAAGAAGTTGAAACTGAAAATATACAGAACGGTTATTCTGCAGGTAATACTTTACTGTTGCGAAAGTTGGAGTACGACCCTAGCAGATAAACGTAAAATACGTGTGTTTTGAAAAATAAGGGTTTAGGAAAGATATACAGGCCAAAATTCGACTAGGTAACCGGAGAATGAAGGAGACTGCATTATGAAGAACTTTACGGACTGTACGACTCACCTGATGTAAAAATAATAAAATCGCGACGACTAAGATGGGCAGGCCATGTAGCTCGGATGAGGGAAAAACGAAGATTATATTCCATCTTGGTTGGAAAGCCGGAAGGAAAGAGACCGTTGGGAAGACAGAGAAGACGTGGGAAGACAATATTAGAAGGGATCTTCAAGAAGTAGGTGTTTGTGATGAAAACTGACATGATCTTGCCCAGGATAGTATCGTATGGCGAACGTTTGTTACTGCAACAATGAACTTACGAGTTCCGTAAGCCATAGAGCAGTAGTTCCCAACAAGGGAGGCGCCCCCCTTTGGGGGCGTGGAAGACTTTCAAGGGGGGCGCAAGCGACTAACGGCAAGTAACAAAATTAACACATGAAAAACGGAAGCAATAAATTTTCAGTACAGTGCAACTACCGGCACGTTATCTTGTAGAAATCTCAACGCCTGATAAGCTACAATTTGATATCTGTGCTTTTGTTTTACTAAGTTCACAAACTTAGATTTTTAATAATAATGAGCTAGGAAAACGGTTCTGCAACTTAGCGTTTTAATAAAGAAAATTGAAGCGATTTACAATAAATCTGCTTGAAAGCATAATTATAGAGTGTGCAATTTATGCACTCTCATTATTTCTTCTTTTTTGCTTCACTTGCTAAGTGATTTAACTAAAAAGTATCAGATACGCTTTCAGAAGTATGTATCTTTAAAAACATTCAATTAAAGTTCACTGAAATATTGTGTTGATATCCAGCAAAGTATTTGGAGACCTGTCTTAAACAGACAGTCCAATACCAAAATGGATAGAAGTTAGTGTGATGGCTGACACTGCCTTTGTTTTACGAGCTGTTTGATGTTTGGTTCAAAGTTCGATAATGCACATCTGAGATCATTCTCGCTTGCGAAACTTTGATTTTATTAAGCCAATGTTGAAACTCCTGATTCACACAGGTAAGTGGACGAGAATTGAATGAGGACTTGTATTGCTTTCTTTGATACTTACGGATATACGGGAAGAAAAAAAATCTTCCAGAGGCATTGAATGAAATTGTTCTTTGGCACTTAAATTGCACTGTTACTCAATAAACTTCTCCTGAATCTCGTCTGGAACATCAACGGTGAAAGGACTTCTTGTTAGTTAGTATTGCCAGTCGTATGCACACATGTCAGGAAGATAGCGTTTGAATTCATTATGATGCATGTCAAAATGTGCAATGATAGTGTCTCTCCACTCCGCTAGATGACACCCGTTGATGTCAAGCGTTTCATTCAATCGAGGAAATGATGAAAAATGGGGTGTCGGAGCGTTAAGACGACGTTTTCACAATTGAACCTTTCCCAAGAAAGCATTTATCGCGTCGTAAGAGGTTAGTATATTGCAGTTTCTACCTTGTAGTTTGAGATTATTCAATATTTCAAAAAAGTCTGCAAGGAAGCGAGGAAAAGCACAAATTTTTCATCAGTAAAGCAATCATGAAGTTCAACCTTTCCAGCATTTATATGAAGTACTTCCACTTCTGACTTCAGTTCGTACAACCTGCTTAACATATTTCCCTTCGACAGCCATCGAACTTTGTATGGAAAAGTAAGCTTTTGTGCTCGGCACTGATATCGTTACATACGGCTTCCAAGACATGGCTATTTAGAGCACTTGATTTTACAAAATTAACTACTTTAATAGCCACTTTTGGTGCACCGTTCAAATTTGTTGGTAAAGTTTTCGAAACTGACGCTTGCTTGTGGATCATGCAGTACGAGCCAGTAATTGCAGTGTTCTTGTCTTTGGCAATCTTTATGAAGCCAGATCGGGATCCTAACCTTGCTGGTGCTCCGTCAGTACAGATTCCTTCAACTCTGTCCCAAGATAAATTATTTTCAACAAAAAAGTTACAAATGACAGAAAAAAGCATCAGAACCTTTAGATGTCGTTTCGAAACATTTTGAGAACAAGAGTTCTTCTATCAACTTCTTCTCATTTACAAATCGACAATATACTACAATATCGTATCAGCTAACAACACTGAGCAATATCAGTGAATCATCGCACTGTAAAGCAAAAAATGGAGAGCTTTTGAGTTTCTCAATCATCTGCTTTTTATATCTGATTATATTTCATCAATTCTTCGCTTCACACTATTATTTGACAGCGGTATTTTATCCATTTTTGCCTTACTTTCCGCACCAAGAACAATGTTAGTCGTTTTAAGTAAGCAAGGTTTGACGAGAGTCTCTCCAATACTATGGGGTCTTTTGCTATTAAGTAGGAAAGCTCTTATGATGCTTCCACCACTTTTTCATTCTGTTGTTGAAATGTTCCAGTGCAGTCCAACTTCATAAAAATTGTGTTTCAAAGTGTTTCTTTTCCCAATAAAAAAAGAATATTTAGGACTGTCTTTAAGAGTGGAATGCGTTGTATTTAAATGTTATTCCAATCGATCCGGGGAGTGGGGCGTCGTTGCTCAAAATATTATGGCACACAACACACTGTGGTAATTGGACACCATCCCTCTCGATATAATGTAAATCCATACTTGATGTACTTTTCATTGTACAGCTATGGACATAAAGATTGTCGCATGTCTTTAGAGATTATTTCCCAAATTCCCAGCTATTTCCCTCGCAGAGGGAAATTTCCCGCAGTTGAGGGAAGTTCCCTGACCTTGAAAAATATGAACATAATCCGACATTAAAGCCCATTACAGAACAATTGTGATATACGTATATTGTAATTATTTGCACAAACAAATAAGGGATTACAAATCAAAGAGAAAATTTAAAAATAATATCAATAAATTAAACACTGAATGTCGTATTAATCCATAGTCTTACATTGAAATCTAGTAAAAACACATATTGTTATTCGGTTAATAGGATGGATAAGTGGTTATCGTGCTCGACTCATAATAAATTTTAATTTTGTCATGGGTTCGAATCCTGGTAGTTGATCATATTTTGTAATTGTAGATTAATATAGATAATCTTCACTTTTATCATTTTTTAAGTTTGATATCTAATTCAACTATGATACTTTTATATTTTACTGTTAATTTTAAAGTTATTTCAAGAAGCTTTCTACCATTCTTAGTTAGGAAACGTAATCTGAAAACTGATGGGTTTCTCCTTAGAAGAACCTAAGAATGTAATGTGTGTCCAAAATGTTCATGAATAAAACAATTTAGTGATTGCTGATTTTATTTGAACACTAGTTTTGGTGTTCACTCCTGACAAAATAATAATTAATGAGATCAGAAGCTTCAAGTTATTTCTTGAATTTAGGTCATATTAGGTTGGTTTACCTAGCAGTTGGGGCTGTTGGGGCGTCCCATTTGGGATACCAAAACTTCTATTAAATACTGCTGGTAACGATAATACAGAGTAATCCATATAAACATTGAAATTTCAATTACTTATTTATTACTTTATTGTGGAAGTGACAGTGAATTTGAGATTGCATTGTATTGTTGAATTGGCTCCAGCAGAATCCGTTTAGGGGCCATCGCTGAAATTAAAATACGATTATGGTCCATCCTATTAAAAAAGTTGAACAGTGAAGGCCTACTACATAGGCTTTATTTCTGTGGCCTATGCTTTACTATTTTTACCACTACATACTACTTCCACGGATAACGCTGCTTTCGGTCCCTTAGTAGCAAAACTATAGCAAAAGGGACCTTCTATTCCCGCTCATGGTGTCAGTCCGTCCACCCTTGGCTAGAAATTAAATCTCAGGAACTACAAGTTGTAGAAGATGCTTGAGATGTCGTTGGAAAAGTCTTAGACCAGCTGAGAGCCCCTGGAACCGTTTGATTTGTGCAGTGGTTCAGTATTGCCAGCCCATTTTCTATAAAAATCAATTGTTCAAATTCTTTCCATCAGTTAGACCTACCTACCTGTACCAAACTTGGCATTAACATTATTCGATGCAATGCAAACATACTGAGAGAGTATACGATGCCAAACATTCTCACTTGCTAATGTTGTCAGCCTATTTAGTGTGGGAGTGTGGGGTTGGATGTCTGCCCAGGGATTAGGTTTCTTACACAGGATTGAAGGTCATTTAAAAGGTGAGCAGTATATACATATCCTTGAGAATGTAATGCTGTCATTTGTCCGTGACCTTCAACCATGTGAAGTAATCACTATGCAACATGACCGGGCATCCATCCACACATCAAAACCAGTACTACGCTGGCTTAGGGAACAACATGACGTTCACGTTTTAGATTGGCCTGCTCACGCAGCCGATCTGAATGCGATCGAACATGTGTGGTCTGAGGTCAAGCGAGTACTGAGGTAAAATTGGCCTCCTCCAACAACTCCAAATGCTCTCTGGGATTTAGTCCTCGAAGCGTGGGAAGAGGTAGCAGAAAGAGAAGGATTTTTTGAAGATCTTGTCAACAGTATGGAACAAAGGCTTCGTGCTGTAATTGAAGCACGTGGTAACTGGTCGCGTTACTAAATTTACTTATAATCAACCCTTTTCAGGGCTAAATAAACTTATCCGTATCCCTGTTGTTTAATCTGATAAATAAATACAAAATATACGAATAATAAAAGCTTAAAAACAAAACATAATCTGGATGGGATCGATCCAACAACCTACCGCATTACTGTCGAGCTCGTTACCACTACTCTAATTATCCAATCGCGTATAACGTTTTGTTTTCTGCACCACTTTCGAAATGAGAGAAATTAAGATATCTGTTAAGCTTTCTGAAATTAACCATGAGTAATTCTTTATTTTTCATATGTAATGGATGACTAATAACTTTTATGTTTAGAGGTATCTATAGTTAAAATAATTTATTAACCACTTGCTTATTGCAATATACTTAAATTTGAAATCACAAAATGTCACAAATCATGTAGTTTACTTATTTAATAATCGGTGGCAGCAAAATAGAGACATTGGTAATGTAGCTGAAATTAGCATGTAGTTTACTCATTTATTGAAAGATGGCACTAGTTAATTTACATGCTCTTTAAGTAGTTCAATGAAATGTGTACGATTGACATTCACTGAAATCAGTATTCGATACGTTTGTAGAAACAAGGTGCCGACATTTTGCGATACAACACGAATACAACTTTAATCAATCCTTTCCAGAGTTAATTAAATATCCCTGTATTTTCAATTTGATTTTTCTTTTCGGTAGATTTGAAAAAAAAACTTCGATATCTACCTCAGCCTGTAGGCCTACCGAAAGGGATTTTTTTTTAAATTTATTTATGTCATTTTGACATCTTTGGCTTAGGCCAGGATTAGGGTAGGTAGAAGATAAGGAAGTATTGCGCAGTGCTTTATTTAAAGTGCCATCACGGCATTCGCCATGTGAAACTAAGGAAACTTGTGGAGAACCTCAGTAAGGATGCTCGGGGCGGAGTTCGAACCAACATGCCTACCCATTGCCGATCCGGAATCCGCAACATTATTGCCTCAACTACTGGACTGGCTTTTTAATCTGATAAAGATATACTAGATCAACAATTCAATAACCTTTTAATAGAAATACAGTGTGATTATAGTATCCATGGTAAGGTTTCTTTAAGAAAAACATGTTCACGCATTATGTAGGAACGGCATATTTTAGCCGCACCTTCTGCTTAAACAATATTAAAATGTTAAACTATATACTGTTTCCTTGAAGCGCGACTGAATAGTTAAATGCATATTCGAGCATAACGATGAAACATATATTCATGTAGAAAAGTATCTTGTTGAGAGAGGAACAATTGTTTATAAGTAAAAAAAAGAAGAAAGAAATATCAACTGAGAATCAAACCCATGTCTCACTACAATAAATCCAACGTTCTATCCATTAGAGCAAGCAGGTTCTTAAGAGCGAGTGCTTCTCAGTACCCTTTGTTTCCGCAACAAAGTTGAGGGTGTTAAACTTCTGGAACGTTAATAAATAATAAATATTATACCGGTATAACTGCTTTTGTTTGTTTAGTCTTTATTTTTGGCGCTTTGGTTTTTATATTCAGAATTTTTTTGTATTTAATTTTTATTGAGTATTTTGCGGAATTTTAATGCTTTTTTTAGTTCACGGCACGTTAAATATCTCTTGCATAGAGATAAATTGTTTGTGTATAAATAAAATGCATGGGAATTTTGAAACGTATAAATACAATTTACATACTCATATAAAACCCCAGACGCTTCTGTATGTCTGCCCTTTCAGCGGCTTTCGAGCACTTCTCGTTGGAGTGGAAGGCTGACTATTCTTGGATAGACTGGATGTTTTTTAAATTAATTAATCAGTTGCGTACATCAACCTCAAACCTCAGGTATCAAAAATTCACTCTTCATTGAGCTAAAAAAAAGCTGAAATTCGCCATCAAGGTTGATTTTAAAAGCCATAGAACACAACATTCAACAAGTTTTCTTTTCTTTCTAATGAAAGAAGATTTTGAAAAGATAAAAAATAATTTAAAATGTTTAACTAGAAAAACTTATCAATTTAAACCAACATCATAAATTGACTTATTGCATTATTTCTGTCACGAACATCTAATTGACGCCACCATTAAGAGATAGAGTTCGTGTTGCCTACATTGTGCTATTTTGTATATACTTTCTTATGTAAGCGTCTCAGCCTTAGAAAGCAATCACGTGGTTCGGCAGAACACTAAGAGATATCAGCACAACGCTAACAGATGTTAAAGGGAAATCAATGCGATTTTGATAATTAAAATACGAGGGTTGCCTTTTAAGTTTTTACAAAAAGTAAAACATAAACGAACAAGTTCGAAACAAAGTGTTTTATTGCTTTTCAAAATATTCTCCCTTAAGGTCTATACATTTTTGCATACGTTCAAACCAATTCTGGAAACATCTTTTCCACTGTGAATCTGATATTTCAGAAACATGGTTTTGAAAGTCTTCAACAGCTTCTTGAGGTGATGAAAATCACTTTCCGCGCATCTTTTGTTTGACAGTGGGGAACAAGAAAAAGTCATTAGGAGATAAATCGTGTGAATACGGGCAATGAGACATTAATTCGATGTTTTTCTCTTTCAAATATTCAGTTGTTTGACGTGCTTTATGGGTGCTGGCATTGTCGTGATGAAGAATGATGCGGCGTTTTTTGTTCTTTTTCCTTATTTCATCGAAGACCGTTGGCAAACAAATTGTTGTATACCGTTCGGCATTAACAGTTCTTCGATCCTCTAATGGAATGGTTGCGACGTGTCCAGTACAACCGAAGAAACAAGAGATCATTTTCTTGGAAGTGCTCCGTGAACGAACAACTTTAGTGGGATTGGGTTCATCGTTAAACACACAAACAGTACACTGTTGTTTGCTTTCAGGTTCATACGAATATATACAAGTTTCGTCTCCTGTAACAATGTTGTATACGGATTTTGAACGTCCTCGGTCGAATTTTTTCAACATTTCCTGACACCAATCAACATTTGTTCATGCAAAATCGATTGTATTGCAGTCTGCGATATCCTAAGAGACGCCTCTAACTGTCTGTAAGTCACATGCCGATCTTCTTTAATCATGTTTCGCACAGCATCGATGTTTCTAGGAATGACAACCGATTTTGGCCGACCTTTTCGACATTCATCACTGACGGACGCACGACCATGACGAAATTCTGCAAACCATTTGTAAACAGTCTTCTCTGATGGTGCTTCATTACCAAAAGTTGCACGAAGCGATTCTATGCATTGTTGTTGAGTAAGGCCTTTTTCAAAATCATAAAAAATCATCCAACGTAAGCCTTCACGGGTGATTTCCATTTTTGCACAAACTTGCTTCTTTTAAACATTCACTATCAACAACTTACTCAGTCAATTTCTAAATTGCCACTGGCTTCACAATAACAAACGTCAATGTTCATAAATACAGTGGTGCCACAACTCATTAACGCCACCTATTGTTCGATTGTAAAAACTTAAAAGGCAACCTACGTACTAAACATATTTCTGTAAGGTGCATAAAATTTTGAAATTACGTATAATGAAAATAATACTGGCTTTTCCGACCTACGTCAATGAATTAGTAAAATGACTAAATATTTAAAAGAATAACAAGGGAGATTTTTAAGCAGAAAGAAAGAAAATGTAAAGTTCTTTGAAAATATGGAAATGTATGTGCAGTTGTCGAGCATCAAATCAGGGCCACCCGACTTGGAAAAGTGGCGTGCGTTTTGCGACCGTGCATTTTCGGCGAAAATACAGGTGAGCGTGCGTTTTGCGACCCGGAATACTGATGCAAAGGGAAATGCCAATGTTGAACCTAGTTTCACTAATAACTAGATTGATATTTTGTTATTTTTAAATATATGGAAGAAACTTGTTGCATATTTCTGGTTAGGTCAAATTAGGTTAGGTTATTAGTTTCATTTTAGGAGCTAGCCACTAGAATTTAAGAGACATTTTGGCTAAAGGCAAAGGCCCCTGTCCGATGCGTACGCGTGGTTAAAGGCACATGGGGCATGTGAAGGTAGGGCTCCGAATATTCTCGATCCACGGCATGAAGTAAGACTGGGTGGTTAGTCTAATTGATTTGATTTGTTGAATAATCACTCACTAAGTCCCATTAACAAGTGACAGTGACAATCGGTATTGTGAACCAATATTGGTTTGCCATTGACTTTCATAGAAAAGGATGAAGTACGAAAGACGGCGAAAGGAAAGATGACGCAACGTGGCTCCGAAAATTTATGCCCCTACCCGGAAGCGAACCCGGGCCCCTTGATTACAAGGCAGTGAGCATTACTATTCACTCAGAAGTTACATTACCACCCAAGGTGCCCAGAAATAACAAAAACACTTTGGCAG
>JAGDQP010031662.1:0-10990 GCA_022664845.1 Lepisma saccharinum
CTAGCTCCGAAACTTAGCAATCTCGGAATTTCTTCAACGATTTTTTTCTTGTTTTGACGTAAATAATCTGCACCGTTATTTCAGGGCCACCCTGTATACATTTCTCTGCAATGCTTGTCTTAAGAGGAAGTGACACACAGTACGTAAAACTGCCTAAGGATGAAGAGGCCGCTTAATATTAGTTCAATGTTTCGTGTTCAAAACACCATGGTTCTACGACGTTTAACCAGCATGTTTCGTTTGCACTGTAATTACTTCATTGTAGAACAAACAAATTATGAATAAGTAATAAACAAACTAAATAATGGTTTTATAGACAAAACCAAAACGCCCCCGGATAATATCAAATGTTCCTTTAAAAACTAACTCCAAAAAATATAGTCAACGTCACAGTTTTCCCAGTTTCAGACCACGACGAATCCAACGGTGTATCGCTCATCTCTATCTGACTTGTAGTTCCTGAGATCTAGGGGGGGGGGGGGGGGCACAGACGGAGAAAGCGAAGTGATTTAAAAGGACCTGCCACCTTTACTCAAAGTGATAGCTTTCCCTACCTTTTCAGACCACGGCGAATCCAACAGTGTATTGCTCATCTCTGTCTGACTTGTAGTTCCTGAGATCTAGGGGGGGGGGGGGGGTACAGACGGCAGACAGGATAAACTGCATAGCTTCCCCGTATATACGCGTGCGCTAATAAATAAATAATTAAAAACTGTATTTTAAACAAGAATTTTATTTTTCCATGTGTTCATAAATGCTATTTTCTGTGCTTTGGGGCATAATACTGTTAAAGCTACCTTGCTGTTAACAAGTACTGATTATATCTCATCAATCATGAAACACTTGGTCCTACTATTCATTAACAATTAGTAATAACAACAGATATAATATTTGTAAATACTATAATCGTAAACCTAAATAAACTAGTAAAAAAACATACAGTAGCAATGTACTTCGGGACAATACAAAACAAGAATATATGCCGGTCAATATCAAAAGTAATATTAGCTTTGCTCATTTACACTGCATTACAAACCAATGTTTACAAGATAAACTACATAACAGTAGTACAACAAAAATTCATAAAATTTGTTCGGTTGTTCAATTCGTCTAGAATGATTTAATACATAAACTTACTCGTTATTTCTACGAACTGTGACACACACACAAGAAAAAAGGGTGAAAAAAAGAAAGAAAAACAATTTCTATAATTTGTTTTTCCGAACAAAATTTATTTGGTAAAATGTACAATCAGGGCTAGAAAGAATCCTTGCAAAGAAACATTCGTGACTAATATAAATTAACATTAAAAGTATTCCAAAATAAAAATATATCTGAGAGTTAATACCACTGGTATACGGGATATCATTTAACATCACCAAGTTAATGTCGATCCATGCATAGCCAGAAAAAAAGTTCATTTTCAATATATTGTCTGGTACGGCTTTGCTACGTAGTTACACAACAGATAAAATCCGAATTTCTGTGTCTATCCAACACAGACTTCTAACAAGTATCAATTATGCTTACTGTCCATCCTCAACAAATATCACCTTATCTTATTTTCTCTACAACGTCCTCGACCAGAATGTACGTTGGAGAAATTGTTCAATATGGCTATAACGAACCCTAGTATTTTATTTAAAATTAACAATATGTTCTGTTCGTGACTTATATAATTATTCAGTACTCCATATTCTGCTATATTTCGGACTTTACCCTATTCGTAATATTTAAGTAAAAATAACATTTCAGTAAATTTTAAAATATTCAAAATTGTCTCATGTATTCACTCTTCGTCCTCTTTTTCAAAGTAACTACTTACAGATAAATTATCGGGATTGATCGGATGATCGCTCCCAATTTCACCTTCTGAGATTTATAACGCTACAGCTCGAATTCTTTGTACCTTAAATTGAACATGCTCCTCCTCTTTCCTGTGCAACACTCCCTCTGCTCAAATATAAGCGCTGAAAAGCCAGGAAGCATATTTATTGAGGATTTTATTTTTTTCCCCTTTAAAATCAGGGTTTCGGATGAATATCGATTATTAATGATTCACTGTGTGACAGTACATCATCTATTTAAATTCATCTTTGGGCTACTAGCGTGGTTTGATATCTGTTTTTCCTATTGAACATTTTATAGCACCCCTATGATATCATGTGATCGCTTTGCTAACAATTTAAACTGGATTATACAACTATGGATGATATTTTTATTACACAATTTTCTATGTCCTTGTGTATGAATATTTAACAACGCAAATGGAACGTTGTCTTCTGCAGATGCGAATTACCTAGCTCAAACGCCAGCAACACCTATTTACACAACCCACCATTTTTAACACACTTTCCAACGTGCCTTCACATGACCCAAATTCCACAAGTTAGGTACATGCCTTCAGAACAGAAAAGTACTAGTGTTACTGTGATTTATGGTATGCGAAAACGTTCAAAACGCGCGCATTTACCGACTTTCTCAACTTAAATCAACATTTCCGCATATATAATTATGCTAGTGGGATAGATGTTCGTTTCATTGTATCTGAGAGATAGAGCACCTGAAAAAAGATGCAATTCTTTACCCCACCATCCTATGAATTACTTTTTCTGTTAATTTTTCCAAACTGGAAGATCCAACCAAGACTGTATGGTACAGTATTGAGTGAATCAATTCGAATCAAACTGATGCGAAGCAATCTAAATAGTTTAATCCGAAACCCTGATTTCCGTCTTGACATACGGATAGTTAAGTACTTCTGTCTCTTATTGAAAGTTACCACCAAACCATAGTACCTGCGCCGCTGTGCTGAATATAATTACTTGCCAACAGTCATACTGCATTTCGCTTTTCAATGCACAAATCTACTAACATCATACTTAGTAATAACTTACTATTGTGTACTAAATAAAAACTGCATTAATCTATGTATAACACACTTCGATCTTGAAATTATGTTTGGAAGCACAAAAAAGATCCAAAACAACAAGTATAAAAGATTAAATACTGATTGAAAAAATAAAACTGAATATTTCTTCATGACTTGTATCTGAATGTTAATTGTATAACTAGTACTGGAATGTGCCCTAATATTCAATGGAACTAGCCTAAACGCACGCAAAAATACAATTTGTCTACGCATACATAGATATAATAGACTATGTAAACTTAAGCAAAAATATAATACTGCTAATAATAATACCAATACTATTTTTATACCTCTTCTATGGTATATTTGCGCTATGTTTGGAATACTATATCAATACAAAAATCAAACAATGTTAACTGAGTCCTTGTAACGCAATGACTCTGTTCTTAATAATACCTGTCTACAATTGCATTTTTTTTAATGCAGGCTAAATTATATCACAAGCAACATTCTAATTTCCTGATATGTTTTCTCCTTGAAACGTTAAATCAAGGGCATGTATTCACTTGTACTTTGTCATTTGTAGTTTAATACAGTTTATCTAATTTCCAAAATGAGATTCCAATTTTCGTCAATAACTAGTTTTACCGCTTACTCGTGAGAAAAATATAATTTACATTGCTTTATATATATGTGTGTGTGTGATATAAAAGCTATTAAATGATAAACATTAGTAAAAATAAAAAAATCATTTTGCGACATAGCTTTTTCTGAGTTAATACTATTTTGAACGTTTCTTGAGTTCAAGTGCAAGTTTGTATCCTAATTCTGGTCTTCGATCTCTGCCTTCAACCATGGCTCTAACCTAAAAAACAAAAACACTTTAATTAGTGTTTTAATTGATAACGTGCAAAGCAAGGATTTTCAACACACAATAGAGACCTGAGAGAATAAACACACTGTAATATATGCAGTTCTAGACAGCAATTGTTTTCAAATGTAAATTGTTTTACCTTACTTCAAGGTTTGAAATATCTGCAGTACTCTAATTACCAGACCTTTGGTCTTCAGCACATACTGCAGACTAGTGATCTGAACTCAGCTCTGGCCATTCGGACTGGCATCTCTGAGACGAATGCCAAAATGGTACCTTCAACTACGGCCAAAGTCGTTAATTTCTCTTTCCTCTTCTATAGTTAGAATAAACGTTACTCATTAAGACGATGTAAACGTGTTTGAAGAACTCTTTATTTATTCACTTTGTTCGACAAGAGACGATTTTAGTGCTTCAGAATCTGTATGCAGGATTATGAGATCAAACAATAAGCGATGATAAACTTGTGCTCAATGGAAGAAGTTTTACATTTGAATACAATAAAATTAAAATTATAGAACAGCCTGTTGAAACAGCCGCCTTAAATTCTGTTTCTCTACCAGCATATTATTACTAATAGATAATGAATGCGACTTGCTGCAGTAGATTAAACAGCGAGCATGTACACTGGCCTGAGCCTTTATGGAACACTTACGAAAAATTTGGTGGGTATCAATGCGCATGCATTTTAAGAAAGTGCTTAATTAGTTGGCTGAATTAAAATGCCGTAGTTAATCCTTCTAGATCCTAAGGAACATGTGTGTCAAATTTTGTTCGATTCGTCAACGGGTGTGGATTTGTATAGCGTTCAAACCACAGAGATATATATATAACATATTTTTTCATATTTACTTGAAGACAATTTTAAGTCGACAACAACTTTTCATATAAAGGATCTTTGCATAACTTAACACGCGGAATATAAACCTTAAAATGTCCAAATTGTAAATTCAATAGTTAGTAAAAAAGTAAGCTGCAGGATGTAAAGGGTGCTATCAATTACAACACTCAAATGCCAACTGCACTTCTTCCTCACAGTATACTCCGAAAACTGCATTGATTACAGGCTAACGAAGCTCTGGCGACTCGGGTCACAACCTGGTTAAAACATCGTGACATGCATCATAGGATGCGTTAAGTTAGTGGTCTGGCCGTGGACTCACCAGAAGCAGGACATCCTCATAGTTTCTGGCGGTAAGCAGGAGACAACTAATTCCAACCTAAATGATAATTTACAATCACGCAAAAGTATATTGTTAGCCCTTGACTTTACAATGTTCATGTTTTGTCCAATTTTCATAATACAATTGGATTCGTCAGACAGAATGCATAAATAGAAAATAATTAACATTTAAATATGCAAAGAAATATATTGGGTTAAAATACGTGTATGCACTTAAAAAAATAAAAAAAATAAATTAAAAGACATACTTATCTTAAACAATTCGTATTGAAAGTAAAAAATAATTTTGTTGATGCATGACTAAAAAGAAAAGCATGGGGGGCGCTCTCATATACAATCATTTTATAAATTCTTCAATTGGCGTGTCTCCTGCTTTTCTTTTTAATCATGCATTTAAAAAGTTTTTTTTTTTCGAGTTATTTTGGTGTTCGGATACTTTTTCTCAACCTAATATTTTGTGACTCAAACCCTAAAGTGTTCTGCAACCAGTCAAACTCCACATCATTACAGGCTAGTACTTATTTTAGGATAAAGAAGTCCATATATATATAACGTTGCAAGATTTGAGGACACCACGAACCATTGTGAACTAAAGAAAAGTCTGTAAAAAATTAAAATTCTCAGTAATTATCAACAGCATCTTATTTATTATTACTTAAGTCGAAGACAACTTTTTATATAAAGGATCTATGCATAACTTAACAAGCGAAATATAAACCTTAAACGTGGTTTTATGATAAATGGATAGCCATCATATAAATGTCCAAACTGTATCAGAGGAGGGAGTCACAACACGCCGATTACTCCGAATGCTAACTGAGGATCATGTTAATCAGGGTGTACATGAGGGACATACTGATACATTAACTGTAACACGGGATAAAGCATGCAGTTGTGTTCAAATTAATAGTGAGAACTTCAATTTGTTATTAACCAAAATAAACCATTTAGTTGACCACACTGAATCAATTGAAACAGAAATAATTTCCTTAAAACAGGAAAAAAGCAAATTAGTTGATGCCTTAAATTGAAATAACAATCCCAAAACATATACTGAAACTGTTACCCATACTTCATCTGATACTGTACCAGTTTTGACACAAGGGAAAACGGATGACCGTAAGTTCGACACCTCTCATGTCATGAAGCAAACCGGAAGTGAAAAAGCCGCGACTGAATGGGAAACTGTTACTTACAAGAAAAAGGCTCCATCAAGAAATAAGGACTCTAAAGCAGTTAATATTGAAGCGAATTAAAAAACCACAGGTAAAGCCGCGTTTGACCAAGGACAGAAAATTACTGATAAGCTTAAAGTCTATAAGAAACCTGAAAACATACGTCCCCTATTCGTAACTAGACTAGATGAAATGTTACTTGCAAGGACATTGTTGAGTGCATAACTGACAACGCGAAAATTGCTGTAAGGAAGGAAATGTGCGCAACTTAAGACAAAACACAAGAGGAATGCATACTTTTATGTCCTTGTAAGCAATAATGATGTTGAAACTATTAATCATTTTACATTTTGGCCTAAATGTATACTTTACTCATTTTATGGCAAATTGTTATATGGTAAAATTTTAGATATGTATCAAGAGGGAGGTAACAATATTTCAATGAACAAGGGAAATGAACAAAGTACAAAGGTTCATTAAGAATGGGTATCGACGCTGCTAAACCGAAATTTACTATTTATTCTCGAAATGTTAATGGCTTAAATACACTAGCAAAACTAAATCAGTTAGTTCATGAGATTAACTGCCATGATTTTAACATTCATGCATTGACTGAAACCTGGTTTAAAGAAGATAGAACGTATTTCACACAGCTATCAAGTGAATAGAAAGTGAACAGATAGAACAGAAATCTAAACGAAGGTAAAAGTAAGGGTGGAGGCTGTGCTTTATTGATAAAAAGATCTATAAAACTCGCCTAATCAATTCATTTCCTAAGTTAGATTCAATACTAGGATATATATATAAGAGTATAAAAGTATAAGATAACATAAAAAAAAAATATGCGCGGTAACAGCACTACAGCTTACGCCCGTCCCAATACGGAGAAGCCCCTTATCATTGTCACGTCTATAGTGTACAAAGGTATACTGAAGGAATGTACAAATACATGAATCGATCAATCGGAACGTTCTGAAAACAAATTATAAAAGAATACAGAGATGAACAAAGAGTTGAAATCTCTTATAAACAAAAAAGCTAGCTATTTTATCAAGGACAAAAAAGTGAACAATTCTGGTATGAAAAATTTGTTTTTTACGTAAGTGATTCAATTATTTGTACAAGGTATTAACCGATGATTATTACAAGAAGTTGAAAGAGGATCTTCATGGCCAGGGTAACAATTTCTGGAAAATATTTAATAAGAATACAAAATAGAACACTATTAACTGTATTAATATGAACAATAGTATAATTACTGAGTCACGAAATTGCAGAAGCATTCAGAAAACACTTCGCAGAATTCTTCGGGGTACTTGGTGAACAAACTACAATTGAAACTCAAGATGAAGTAAATAGTAATGCAATAAATATTCTAACTATCTCAACCAATGAAGCTTTAGAAATAAAGAAATTTAAAAGTAATACGACAGCTGGTCTGGGTGGATTAAATACCGGATGGTTCGTAATACCGAATTATGTTATAAAATGATGTATCTAATATCCAGCTCCATTGTTAACACAGTCTAGTTTACCTTTAAAGAAAGGTATCTACCCTAATAATGAATGGAAAAATGCTTTCACTATCCCAATTTATAAGGAATAGGTGGCTTCTCTCTAATATAGGAAACCTGACACTGGATATAGAGAACGTTCAAAATGGGTTCTCCCCTGGATCCTTTACTCTTTAACATCATAATATATGACATATGTAATCTTATATATAACAAAAATAGTCATCACTGTTATATGCAGATGATTTAAAAATCTATAGAGAAGTTAATAACGGAAATGATTTTTAACTTTTTCAAGATGATCTCAATAGATTGTTTTGTTGGTATACAAGGAATAAAATTGGTATAAATGTGTTTTGTTAGTTATACTAATAAAATGCAATATTATGTTAGTGAGTACCTGATCAATAATGTAAAGACAGAGAAAGCTAACACAATCAAAGATCTGGGTGTACTCTTTGATGTAAGTTTTAGTGTTAATAAATTTATTAATAGCATGAAAGATGATGCAAGAAAAATTATAGGGTTCATTTATAATCAATGGAATGGGTTTATGAATACGGATACTTACATTAAATTGTTCAAAATTGTAGTGAGACCAAAATTCGAATATTGCACTCTATTGGAATGACCTAACCAAAAATTCAAAGAATAAAATAGGATAAAAAAAATACTATGTTATAAATTTAATTTACCAAGTACTGGAGTGATACATTTAACTTGGAAACTCTCGAATTAGAAAGAGAAAGCTTTTCCAAAAAAAAAGTAAGATTTTAGATAATAAAATAAAAAGTACTTATTTTTTTTTTTAGAAAGCTTAAGTTTTAATGTACACTTGTACAACACAAGGAAATTTTATTATCTTACAACTACTGTAAAAGGCTCTTCTATTCTCAAATGCCTGATTATTAGAAGTCACAATGAGATATGACAAATTTATTTATATTTCTGGAAAAAAATGTTTTTAATTATAATTGATTTCTAGTTAAAAAAAAAAAATAAGTTTTATATGTACTTTTAAACTCATAATATGATAGCTGACAAAAGAGCTGATTATAAATTTTATAGTTTATAATTATAAAGGATACTCTTGGTCTTTTAATACTTTCATTTTTTCATCATTTTTTTTCATTGTATTTTTATGTAATTTCATTAGACTTAGTGCTATATTGTGTAGGTATTATCATAGGCTAAATGATAAGACTAATTAATTATTATTTAGTCTATGATATTATTATTACCTACTGTTCATATAACTTTAATAAATATTAAAGATTTATGAAACATTGCATCTGAATTGTTTATGGCCTTTAAGCAACTTTAGTTCAGACTATAATACGGGGTGGGGAGAGAATTGGAGAAGTTAGGCAGGGTCTAGTTGAAGGTATCACTCGAGAAGGCTGCTGAGAAACCCTAGTAAAACCTGTCAGGGTGATCGGCTGCTGAACTTGAGCTCAGAATCTTCCAAATGCGAACCCAAAGGTCTACAAAAATGAACCGGCAGTTCGGTAATATGGAGCACTTAATATGTCCGACAATTTTGGATAGATCTTTTTTATGAGTAATAACTCTTATAAATCTTTGCTTTATCAGTTTCCGCTTTATTTATTTATACTAGACAGCGAACATACTGTTAAATTACACACGGTGGAGGCCATTAGCCAAGTCACTATCTTTACATACTCAGAATTTCTCTGAAGAGTGATCACCGAGGAACCCCATCCCTGAGATATGTAACACGAGTAAACCATATTTGCATGTTAAGCACATGAAAACTTACGAAAAAAAAAGTTGAACTTCATGCAGCATTAGGACAATGAATAACGACAATTTAAAATAGCCTCATGACCCTGAATGGTGATAATCCAATAGCTGACTCAGCCTTTGCCTCTCCCTCCTAACTTCAGATGGAAACACAAGATTTTTACTATAGGCGATGCACGGTGTATCTTATCGTAGTTTTAACTTATTGATGCTTGTACCGGCTATATGTTATATGGCACTTCACGTGCCCAACTCTTCTGCTCACATACACAATCCTCACAGTCAAGTGATTACCGTTAATATCGCAGACTTCAGGTCTGTACTAGTGGCGCAAGCAAGTTCAAGTACTGTTGCTGCCCATACTAAGACTTTCCTCATTTCTCAGCCAAATGCCAGGAATGGTACCCAGCTCTTTTCCATCCCTATCCCCGGAAGAGTGGTCGCCTAGGGACATCATCACTCTTATATGTAGCAAACTGAAGACGTAACTGCCACTTCAGCCCATCCCTGTAAACGAAATTAAACCATAAGCTCACGAATCACGAACAAACTTGTTTGTTTTGGTCACCTTATCTCCAACTCTTCCCTTTTCAGATCTGTTTCAATGTACTCAATCTTTCATTTTCGTTTCTTACCATCAGATTCAATGGACTGAAAGAAATATCGCACAATTTTACCACAACGTTGAACGTCTGTACTTTTTCAATTTTATGAGACTGAAATAAGTTTATATTAAAATATTGCGACATTTGTTAATATTTACTTGTGTTTAAATGAGGAAGAAAACAAGTACAGCCTAAGGAAGTCAAAATAAAGCTGTGAGGAAGCACCAAACTGGAGTTCCTACAAAGGTGGTCACCGCGGAAAATGTAATACCATTTATGTCGCAGAAGTTATTGGGAAAACTGACTTCATATACAGGGTGTAACGGTGTAACAAAAATGCACTAAAAAAATTTAAGAGGTGATTGCTGTCATTAAAATAAGAAAAAAACATGTGTGATATTCCCCTTGGTTTTGGAGATACAGTATTTCCAACTTGGAACCCAAAACTGACGCCTAACAACAGGAAGAAAATGAGTAATTCTCGATAAATGAGAAACGACGCATTAAATGAAAATTTCGTTCCCAGAAATTTGTTTCCAACAACATGGTGGATATCAACAGTAAAAACACGATGTCACCGGGTTGTCAGTGTTGGCAACGTGATGTAACATTAAAAAAATTTACTACGTCGTGTTACTGGGTATTTTGGGATCCCCTAGTGATGATAAACAACATACGTGAAGCTCACACCGCAGTAATGCAAACTATGGAAAATATAAGGTAAAATGAATTGTATGGGAGGTAACCTATGGAAAATACATGAGATGAAATATCCTAATACAATGCGTAGAATTATTAATTTTCTTCCTATTGTTAGGAGTCGAATTTAGGCTCCAAGTTGAAAACCCTGTATCTCTAAAAACGAAGTGCAATTGTCCTCATGTTTATAGGAGCTCTGTTTTCTTATTTTGAGATAGCAATCACCTTTTAAATTTTTGCCGCACATTTTTGTTACACCCTGTATAAGTGGCGCAAAATGCCCTCCGGATCTTTTTTGGGGGGG